>LPNX011170138.1:163119-266655 GCA_001517045.1 Pseudotsuga menziesii
AAAAAGAATCTATGCAAAATGAGTATGATGCACTCATAAAGAATGGAACTTGGAAGCTGGTTGACCCTCCAGTTGGAACCAAACCAATTGGCTACAAGTGGGTGTACAAGAACAAATACAAATCATATGGCTCACTTGACAAGCACAAAGCGAGGCTTGTAGCAAAAGGCTATGCACAGAAAGAAGGAATTGACTAGGAAGAAACATTTTCTCCTACAGCAAAATGGGCTACCATCCGTACCTTACTCTCTTTAGCTTCTCAGAAAGGGTGGAAAGTTCATCAAATGGATGTGAAGACTGCCTTCTTGAATGGAGACTTGAAAGAGAATGTCTTCATGTCTCAGCCAGAAGGCTTTGTTGTGAAAGGAAAAGAACAAAAGGTATGCAAGCTTGTCAAATCCTTGTATGGCCTAAAACAAGCGCCTCGTGCATGGTATGAAAAGTTAACCGAGCATATTTTGAAATTAAATTTCAAACATTTTGATCTTGATGATGCAACACTGTTTATAAAGAAAGTTGGAAGATCTATTGTGTATCTTGTGGTGTATGTAGATGATATTTTGATGATAGGGAACAATGAGAGCTATATATCATCCATAAAGAAAGATTTGAAAAAGATCTTTGAAATGACAGATATGGGACATCTCCACTATTACTTGGGAATTGAAGTCACTCAACATCCTAAGTACATATTCCTATCTCATAAAAAATATGTTGGAGAACTACTAAACAAATTTTCCATGACAGAATGCAATCCTATATCTACTCCAATGGAATAGAAAATGAATCTCACATCAAGCGAAGGAAAATAATTTGAAGATGCGACCAAGTATCGACAACTTGTAGGAAGTATTATCTACCTTACAACAACTAGACCAGATATTTCTTATGTTGTTGGCATACTTTCAAGGTTCATGCATAAACCTTGTGAAGGACACTGGTCAGCTGCAAAGAGGGTTCTAAGATACTTGAAGGGGACTCAAGACGTTGGACTCAAGTACTCTAAAGTGAATGACTTCAAACTTATTGGGTACTCAGACTCAGATTTTGATGACGATAAGGAGACAAGAGTATCAACTTCTGGATACACTATGAGTCTTGGATCAGCAGCTGTTTCATGGAGATCACGCAAACAGTCAGTTCCAGCAAATTCAACAACAGAAGCAGAATATGTGGCTGCAGCTGAAGCAACGAAAGAAATAGTATGGCTCAGGAAGATACTTGAAGATTTGCAAGAAAAACAAGAGAGCTCCACTCCATTGTTGGTCAACAATACTTCTACAATCAAGCTGGCTAAGAATCCTAGATTCCATGATCGAACAAAACACATCAACACAAAGTATCATTTGATTCGACATCATGTAGAGGCCAAGACAGTCCATCTTCGACATTGTTCCACAAATGATCAAATTGCAGACATCTTCACCAAAGAGCTTGGACGAGAAAATTTTGAAAGATTCAGAAACATGCTCGGACTTACGAAAACCCCTTCGGATTATGAAGGGGATTGTTAGAATAATCCATCAGGATTATTGTAAATAAATAATAAATAGGAATATGAATAGATAGGAAGGTGAAAAGGCTAGTTCTCAACCGCCATTGTAATGTATAAATATTTGCTTTGGTAAGGGAATAATATCAATCGGGAGTTATTACCAACAAAAATAATAAAATACTTTTTATTAATTTTGGAGGAAGAAAAGAAAAAAACTACTTTTTTGTTTGTATTTTTGACATATATCCCCGTGATTTCACTCAAAATTCGATTGAGAGAGCTCGTTGGATGTGGACATAAATTATGCATCCAACGAGCTCTCTCGATCAAAATTTGAGTAAAAACACGAGGATATATGTCAAAAATACAAACAAAAAAAGTAGTTTATTTTATGATACCTATCCCCAAATTTATATTAAAAAAGTGTTTAAGACCTATACGATATTTTAAATTTAAATCAATTTCATTGGCTAACACATGATGACATGGAATTTAAATCAAAGTTAAAAGGCCCATTTTGAGTTGAAATTTCCTCTAATGTTTTACGGTGTTACAGCTGCACGGAACGGGAAAAAGGGCATTATTTTATGATGTTGTAGCTGCGCGGAACAGGAAAAAGGCCGTTATTTTACGGTGTTGCAACTGTGGATAAATGGAAAATAGGAAAGGATATATGGTGTTGCAGCTACGTGGAACAAAAAAAATGTTTTTACAGTGTTGCAGCTGCAGGTAAACAGAAAAATAGGCAATTTTTATCGGAATCGGAGTTGTGACAGATTGTTCACTATTTGTTTTAAGGAGTTTTCTTTTGAAGCAAGAAGTTACCAAAGGACACCCTTGGTCATTAGTCATGATCATGACCATTTTTCCTCAGGTACATCCCTGTACATATTCTTAAAAAAAATGGATCAACCGCAAAGGAAAAATAAAAATAATAATAAAAATATCAATTTATTTATGTACAAAAATTTATGTAGGAATTACAACGATTGTCTAAAGATTGACTGGGGTAGAGAAAGATTCCTGCCTTTGTTCTAACTGGTATTATAGATCAGCTACAACTCGTGAAGTGAATGCATCCTTCGAAATGGGCTTATGATACAGTCGCAACCTATGACCATTAGCAAATAATGGTGCGCGATTCTTATCAATGGTAAGCAGGCGGACTGTACCATTATCAAATACACTATCTACTAGGTAGGGGCCCAACCATCTTGTGCGTAACTTACCCTTAAAGTCCCTTTTGAATCTTGAATCATATAATAATGTCGATTCTCCTTCGTAGAATACTTTCTTTTTGATGAATTGATCATGCCAATTGGATCTATGTTGTTGAATTAATACTATCTAATCCATAGCAGCTAAACAATTCTCATCAACTTCATTCAATTGATTCAATCTGCTCCTCTGGACTTTAGTCACATCTAAGTTTACCTCCATAGCTTTCTTCAAGGTCTTGATTTCAAATTCAATGGGGAGGACAACACATTTTCCATACACCAAGTCATAAGGAGAGAAACCTGTAGTATTGCGCCAACTAGTACAATATGCCACAATGCTTCCGAAAGTCTATTATCCCAGTCTCTACGATGGCTCCTGACTATTTTGGTAAGGATGACTTCAACAAATTTGTTAATGCTTTCCACCTGGCCATTGGCCTGGGGATGGTATGGTGAAGCTATCTGGTGCCGAATATGGTACTTTCGTAGCAAAGCTTTAAATCGATGCGACACAAACTGAGGTCCTCCATCTATAACCACTTCCTTGGGTACTCCAAAATGGGTAAATATTTCACCATGTAGGAAATTGATTACAGCCTGGTCATTGGCTTTCACCAAAGCCACATCTTCTACCCATTTTGTCATGTAGTCGTTACAAACCAAGATGTAGGATTTTTTCCTAGACTGTGGGTTGATAGGGCCAAAAATATCTAAGGCCCATCTATCAAAAGGTTTAACCACCAACTATGGTTGAAGAGGCATTTGATCCAATCTTTTATGTTGGCCCATCCTCTGGTAGCTGTCACAAGACTGGACATATTTTTTTGGATCCATGAAAAGTGTCAGCCAATAGTAGCCCATTCTTAGCACCTTATGACATGTCCTCCTATCTGCAAAATGTACCCAACAAGGCTCATCATGGAAGGCCTTCAGAATATGGAATATTTCATCTTCTCTTACACATATTTTGATCTCAAGATTAGGGCCTACGTATAAGAGATGACCACCTATCCAACAATACCTAGCACTTTGTTGAATGATTTTCCTCTTTTCTCTTTTTGACAACTATGCTAGAAGCTTTCCTTCAGCCAAGTAGTTAGCTACATCTCCATACCAAGGGGAATGAGCTGAAACTGCAAATAAGTGTTCATGTGGAAAAGAATCCTCAATAAGCAGATTATCATCACTGTTAGTAAAACGAGATAAGAAATTAGCGACAACATTTTATTTTCCAGGTCTGTCTATAATAGTGATATCAATTTCTTGTAATAATAATAGCCATCTAGTTACCCGAGCATTTGTAATAGGTTTATTCATTATATACTTGATGGCGTAGTGGTCGGTGTGGACAGAGGTAGGATATCGAGCAATGAAATCTCTGAATTTGTTAATGGAGTAAACAATGTCTAAAAATTCCTTCTCGGTAACAGTATAATTATGTTCAGCAGGGGCTAAGTTTTTTCTAATGCAATAGACTACATAAGGTGCTTGACCATCCTGTTGTCCTAAAACTACTCCAATGGCAGTATCAAAGGCATATGAAGAAATGTGAAAAGGCAGGGCCCAATTGGGCCCCCTTAGGATGGGAGCTATAGATATCTTCTCCTTAAGTTTAACAAACGCTGTCTCACATGCCTCATTCAAAATAAATTGCACATCCTTCATTAATAATGAAACCAAAAGAGAGGCAAGTTTGGAAAAGTTTTCTATAAATATTATTTAATAACCAGCCTTCCCTAAGACACTACGCACTTCTTTCTGAGTTCCAGGAGTAGGTATATTTTTTATTACCATGAT
The DNA here is from genome assembly GCA_001517045.1 of Pseudotsuga menziesii. NCBI lineage: Eukaryota > Viridiplantae > Streptophyta > Pinopsida > Pinales > Pinaceae > Pseudotsuga > Pseudotsuga menziesii. Next base: position 167,632 of record LPNX011170138.1, read on the forward strand.
TTTAGAGGGAGCTACCTAGATGTCATCAATAGAGATAAAATTCCCCAGCAATACCCCTTCACTCATCATCATATGGCACTTTTTAGTGCTCAAATATAGTTGGGTCTGCTCGCAGCGTGTTAAAACCTTTTCCAAAATTTTCAATGCCTCTTCAAAGTCCCTACCATAAGGATTAAAATCATCCATGAAAATTTCCATACTATCATTAACCAATTTTGAAAAAATGCCAATCACAGCTCTTTGAAATGTGGCTGGTGCATTGCATAAGCAAAAGGGAAGCACCCTGTATGCAAAATCTCCCCAGGGACACATGAAGGTAGTTTTATCCTGGTCTTCAGGAGCAATCTAGATTAGATTGTACCCGCTAAACCCATCCAGGAAGGAGAAAAACTATTTCCGAGATAAGGTGTCAAGTACTTGATCGATGGAAGGTAGGGGAAAGTGATCTTTATGTGTTTCCTTGTTTAGCTCTCTATAGTCTACACAAACTCTCCATTTACCATTCTTCTTAGCTACTATCACTAGGGGAGACACCCACTCGATGTCTGAGATGGGATATATAAATCATGCTTCCAATAGTTTTTGAATTTCTTTCTTCACTATGTCCCTAAGATTGGGGTTCATTCTTTGTTGAGGCTGGCACATAGGCCAAGAGTCAATTTTGATATAAATGTGGTGGGTGCATAGATTATAAGGGATTCCCTTCATGTCTGTGCACTCCCTAAAAAATACCCCCTTATTTTTTTTAAGAGAGTGATTAGGTGTTCATGTTCATCCAGAGAAAGACTGGGATTGATATTCATGATTTTTGTAGACTCTATCTCAACAAGAATGATTTTTGAATTTTTCAACACTGGAACTATGTGAGTATCACTGACTAATCTCTCCTTTGTGATATTTTCTTATTCTTCTTCACCTAGAGTAGCATTCAAGATCTAATAAATTTTCTTATTGACAGAAGTGGGTTTACTGATTAAAGTATTAATGGAATTGTCTTCAGTTTCATCTTTAAAAGTCAAGGCCTTCCCTATTGTTAATAATGGCTGAACGCCCTCCTCTTCCTCTGGCTCCATCCATAATGAAGTTTCAACTTCTAGACTCGGCCAAGATGAAGGATAGAGAGTGAGGTTCTTTATCTTGGTTCCATCTAATATGGTCATAGAACTAGACCGACAACTAATGCAAGCATCAGCTGTAGCTAACAAAGGCCTTCCTAGGATCAGTGGGTGTCCTCCTAGCTATTGCTTAGGTTGTAGAACTAAGAAGTCAGCAGGATATTCCCACGAATCAACTGAGATAACGAGGTCATCCAAGATTCCTTCTAGTTTAATAGTGGATCTATCTGCAAGTTCTAAAACGATAGGATTTGGCTTGAGATTAGTGAGCCCAAGTTTCCTTACAGTTTCAATGGTCATGACATTAATTGTTGCACCTAAATCTACCAGTACATTGGGTATCTACGTGCTCCCAATCTGTATAGTGACATTGGGATTCCCAAGATCGTCGTATTTGGAAAAGAGGGTGTTTCCCATTATTAATTCAAATAATTTTCCTACGACATGAACAGTGGGAGGATCACTGGGTTTTCCTCCTGGTTTGCTTGTACATAGATCCCGAATGGTTCTCACATAGATAGGCACATCGTGAAGGGCCTAAAGGAGTGGAATTTTGACATAGAGGTTTTTTAACTCTCCTAAGAGGTTAAATTGAGGTTGTCCCACTGCCTTCGGTAGTATTAATATTTCAGGGTATGGTTGTTCCCTAACCAATTGTGTAGGCTATGTGTCGATAGATGTTTCTTCTTGTGTTTCAGCTGGTATCTTGGTAGGATATTCAATGTCCTCAATAATGGAGATCGTTGTATTGGATAAGTACTATTGGTTATTCCTTTCTTCAGGCACATAGGATGGAACATCCTCAATGACCAAAGGCTCCACTACCCTCCCTGATATTAAGCAGATGTCATTATAGGGATCTAGAGTAATGGAGTAAGCGAGCATGTTGGCAGTCTCAAATTAATGTACCACTTTATTATTTGGGTTGGGGTTAGGTTGAGAAGGAAACTGCGGTCGTATAGTCACATTGGGGACAACAATATTCTGGAGTTGCAGCTGCGACTGCTGATACTATTGATAAGGCTGAGGATATTATTGAGGAGGGGACAGTTAATGAGGAAATTTTTAATGTGGAAACTATTGAGGATGATGGTTATGGGGAAACTAGTTTCCTGGATGGAAGTTCCGCTGAGGATATTATTGAGGAGGGTACAGTTAATGAGGAAATTTTTAATGTGGAAACTATTGAGGATGATGGTTATGGGGAAACTAGTTTCCTGGATGGAAGTTCCTCCATCTAGGAGACCAAGAATTATGTTGGTTTGGTGGGTGTGTCCAAGAGTTCTAGGAGTTAAAATTTTACATCAGAGGTTGAGAGGGATACCGTTTATGGTTGGAATAAGATGAAGGGAATTGTGTATCCATGTGCTTCATATTATTCCAATTATTCGTGTTATTCAAAAATTGAAATGAGCCTGGATTCATACCTTGATTTCAAGGATGCCAGGGATTTTTCTATGAAATAAAGTAGGCTGGTTCCACATATGGAGTTGATGCATGCAGAACTTCCTTCACTTGAGGTAGTGAAGAACATTATCTTGTGTCATGGTTTAGCTCACAAAGATGACACACTTCTACCTTCTCAAGTGGGCACTCCTTCAGAGGATGGTTCTTCCTACATTGAGGGTAGAATATACCAAGTTTAAGATCTTCTACTACTTGTTTCTGCTTTTCCATCACAACATCCATTTCTGAGGAGATGGAGCTCATCATTTTTGTCTTGAAATTTTCAAGGAGATTGCCTATTTCTGCCTGAGTGGCTCCTCCATTAGATGACTTATGTGTTCTATCGAAGACATCTAGTTCTAATTTATCATGTTTGTCCCATTTGTTGTTCCTGGAAGATCCCCTGGAATAACTTTTGCATAGTTCAATAATCTTTTCAAAGGAATCCTTTGAGATATCTCCCTTTCCTAATAGGTTCAACATGTCTAGGAAGTCATCCCTAATCCCATAAAGTAGGATTATTTTGAGCATGTCTAACCCCATATTAGTCTGTCCATCTCTCTACACATTGTATAAAATCCTTTCAACAAAATCTTCTAGTATTTCATCATCCCTTTGTAACATTTTAAATAGTTCTTCTCTCTTATCTTCGGTATTGCAATACTCCTGATATTTCTCCAGGAAAACATCTTTCATCCAGTCCTAGGTCATGATATTTCCCCCACCTAGGCTCATGAGCCAACGTAATGCATTCTCCTTCATAGTAGCAAGAAAAAGTTTCAGCTTCTGTGCATTGGTAGTGTAGTCATAGCTGCGATAGAGGATGTCAAATTCAAAAATAAATTCGTCCGGATCCTCTGCTTCTTTTCCATAAAAACAAGGCAACACTGATGGCGATATGTTTTTCATGGGGGCTATCCACTTTGGCTTTTTAATTGGGAAATGGAGTGTAGAAACCATCCCTTTAGGTAGGGAGTTACCCTCGTGATGCTAATTTTCACCCATTTATTCTTCGTGATTTTCTGGATTGCATCTATTGTTGATGTCTTCTTCTGCTTTATCATCTTCGTGCTTCCACTGATCGTTAATTTTTTTATGGAACTGTGTCCACTCCTCTTTTGTCACAACCTTCCCATTAATGTGATATATCAAATCTCAGTCAGCTCATCCTGCAGTACTAACTCTGTCTTCCTCCGCAGGGATACCCAAGGGTGTTGCAGCTTCTCCTGTGTTCTCCACTGTGGAAACTGATGCTGCCACTCCAGGGGTAATTGGGATTCTTTTGGAAGGTGATTCCTCATGGAGATCCCTAGTAGAATAATTGGTCCTATCAACCAGATCATCAATGAAGGTCCTTCTTCCCAATGCTTGATTTCGTCCATGACCTTAACCACCTACAATGTTAATATTATGTGGGGTTCTAGGATTTATAGGAATGTCACGCTATACCCTTCTCATATTCATCCAACCCAAAACATGCAAACTTAAAAACTGAAGAAAAATGAATAGATATAGCTACTGGATGCAGCTATTATGGTGTCTAGTAATTATCTTTCCCCGACAATGGTGCCAAAATGTTGGGCACCCTACATGCAAGTTAATTAAAGTGGATATACAGAGTGTTCAATATAAATTGTCAACCTAGGGAAGTACTTTATTTCAAAGATAATGTGCACTGTATATGCTTAAACACTAAGTACTTGATGTTGTAAAAGAATTATCCTACTTTCTTCTACATCGCAACTCATCCCAAGATCAACTTAATCTAACTTACCTTTTTAAGAATGCAACATCACAAATACCTTGTTACAATCCTTAATCTAGAAATGGGAGGTTCAGAAAATAAACATCTAGATTTACTTTTGCAGAAATTTAAATCCTAAATTACCAAGCCATCTAAAGATCCATCTCAACTATCTTAATTCAACATAATCGAGGAATTCAAAGTGCGGGAATTAAGTTCTACAATTATAGCTATAAAGGGATGAACTGAAAAGATCTAAAGAAAACAAAATTTGAAATAAATAGGGATGAATAAGGTTGTTACAGGTATCACATAGTTGCATAAGATAAATTTAACCTACACAGTTGACTGTCACACCACACCACTGCAATTCACAGGGAATGCAATTACTGATCATTCAAAGGAATGCATAATAAATCAATGACTATTACAGCTACTGTAAATAAATGAATTTATCATAAGATTCACATCACACAACAGAATAAATAAAATACCTAATTAACTCAGCAATCTCTATAGGAAGGCAGGCCCAGCCTTTGCACAGAGATGCTGGATTTGGCCCACGTTAGAACGTTGAGGTCTAAAGAATCAAACTCCTTATATTAAAATGGTGAGATGAACACACAACCTTTGTCACATCTTATACAATAAAATCAATTAATCTCCAACACCTGGCTTGGAATAGTTCTAACTATTTATACATTCACAATCACAACTTCTATCCATTGATATTGGGAAGCCATGAATATCTCTGTTCTTCAGGCTGCCCCAATTACGATATGTTGTTACAGCTGTGGCAAGATAGAAGTAGAAAATATTGGAATCCCCAATTACGATATGTTGTTACAGCTGTGGCAAGATAGAAGTAGAAAATATTGGAAGGCTATTACTTGTGCCAGCAATGACAATCATGATCAATCTAGAAGATACTCTGTTTGTTGCAGCTACCCTTGAGCAGCGGTGCACGGTTGCATCCAAATCTGTTGCATCCTATTGCATCCACCTTTGTACAACTTGCATGTAATAGTAACCTTTGACTGTGTTCTTTGGTAAATGATGTAATAGATGGTGATTATCTCAGCAATGAATGTCCATCCCTCTCTTGGCATGTTTAGCCTGCTACACCTGTATCCTTTACATCTCGAATTATCTTTATAAAATCACCATATGTTAGCATAATTCAAGATATAGAGCCCTAATTACAATAATCATAAGTATTAATAAGATAAGACAATAATTAACCATACTTGTATGAATTGAGGGATCAAGTGAAGGAAAATATCTGTTTGGTGTACATATTGGAGTAAGATGAGGCAAAAAGGGGTAGGTAAATGTGGTCATTTCTGGGCCCAACAGTACTCTATGGATAGACTAGTGGATCAGCTCATGTTAGGGTCTGATTTGTTAAAGGACTTGGAACAATTGGTTACCAATGTCCAGGTGAACCTTAAAGAAGCACAAAACTGCAAGAAAAGCTACATGGATAAGTAAAGAAAATCTAAATATTATCAAATAGGGAACCATGTGTACTTGAAAGTAAAAACAAAATGAAGCTCATTGACCTTGGGAAGGTGATGTAACTTAGCTTCTAGATTTTGTGGACCCTTTGAGATACTGGCCAAGAAAGGGCCAGTGGCATATGAAATAGCGTTACCTTCTCACATAAGAGTCCGTAATGTTTTCCATGCATCATGATTAAATAAATATGTTTATGATAGCAAACATGTGATTGATTTTTCCTTATTACAGGTGGAACCTGAAGGGGATTTTTCCCCTGAACCTCTTCAAATATTGGACAAGAGAGAGGTTAATTTGAGGAAGTGCACCATAGTCTAGTTGAAAGTGCAATGGAAGCACTTCAAAGATGAAGAGGCTACTTGGGAGAATGAAGCCACCATGGGAAAGGATTACCTAGCCTTGTTTCATGTTTCATTCTGAGTCCCTATAACACCAAGGACGATGTTGTTCTAAGTGGGGAGGGATGTAATATCCTGAATTTTTACCTAACACTTATGGGAATAAGCCCCATTGAATATGATGTTACTTTTATTTTTTATTTTGATAAATTGGGTCTAGGACCCCACTGCATATGAACATGATAATGTTTTCTATATTGGGCATAAGATAGTTACATATGTTTTATGTATGATTTTATGTGTTGGGCGTGGACCATGAAGCACATGATTGATGAGATGTATTTTGTTGAGAAAGGAGCTCTGGAGCACATGATTATTTGAATGTTTGTGTTGAGAAAGAAGCTTTGAATCACATGAGTGTTTTGTTGTGTTGAGTAAGGAGATATGGAACACATGAATTATGTAAACCTTTGTGTTGAGAAGGAAGCTCTGAAGCACATGAAAATATAATTGGAATTGTTGGGAATAAGCCCTGGAGCGTTCTGATTTGATGTTGAGAATAAGCTCTAGAACATTAGATCCTTGGCCATTGTATCCCTAGTTGTATCCTACAAGTACATCCTAGAATTATTGTTGAGCAAGGAGATCTGGAATTGCACTAAGTTTGTAAGTCCTTGTTTTTAGTGTTGAGTATGGGATATGGATAAGCGCTAGGAGTTACTGAAAAAATTTAATTATGTAGAGTTAAAATGACACGATAAAATATCGATCTCGTTTGACTTATTTATAAGTGATTAAATGAAATATGGAATTTATGTATCTCATCAAGTAATGAAGAACTACCTTGTTATACGAGGGAATCCAACATGCAAGGATGTTTAGAGTTTCCTAGCCTAGTAAACCTAACCACCTACCTAATGGCCTTAATGAAGAAAATGTCATAAGTTTACGGACCATGTTATATGATACCTAAAGAAAAATGTTAACAAATAATATATATAAGTATATATTTAATACATGGTATCTATAAGAGTAAGCATAACAATAATATTAAAAGTATAGGAAAGAAGGGAAAGATAATTTTTTTATTATTAATACTTAAAGATAATTAAATAGTATAATACCTACAAAATTCCAAATAGGAACTAGTTAAAAGTTCCTAAGTTAAATATTAAAAAATTCCTAAATTAAATAAAAACGGGTTAAATCAAGAAATCAAAGGATTCTTGATTTAACTACCCCTTTGACTGAAAAGCCTTCCTATAAAGACCCAAGCCAAAGAGAGTCTTGGGTATCTCTTCCATATTTTTGGAGTTCATTACTTTGCATGATTATACTCAAAAGATTTTTTGGAGAACATTTTCCTATGAGGAAAAAGGAGAAATGATTCAGACTTGATATCCCAGTTAGGGAAGCCTTACCTTAGGAGCTCTAAGCTACTTGCATGTTGGAAGCAGCTCGGGGGCATCATGCTTAGAACCAGGAATGGTTTTGGGTCATGGTTTGGTGTAACGTGGTAATTCCCAAGTAATTCGAGTAACTATACAAAGGTAAGATCTATTTGTGAATTTGTTAATGCTTGGTAATCGAGTGTCAAGGTTTTCCTGCCATCGAAATAGATTCACCATTGCAGGTATTAGGTTCTTGATTTTTTCTTTTTCATTATCTAAGTACTTTTTTGGGTTCTGTATATAAGGATGTTGTTTCCTAGTTTATTTCTAACATTCATTTCCCATTCTGTAACTTAAGGGTTTATGATTTACTACTAAATCTATGTTTGCAATTTATTTCTTGTTTATAATATTTTATGTTCTATTTCTAAACCCTAGGTCTGAAATTTATTCCTATCTAAAGATATTCAAGGGTTATGTTCTTCCAATTTATTTATGAAGTTTATTTCCTAGCTTAAACTTTGTTTTTCTGAAGACCTAGAACCACTCTAAAACAGATTCTATATGTATATTTATCTATGGATTCTACTGGCATATTCCATATTGCTAACATACCTATACTTTAGAAGTAAAAAGATTAATTAGTATAAGCATTAAACAGAAACTAATTATAAAACACATTAAATTTAAATATAGTAAAACATAACCTAAGAAACAAACTATTGTCCATTATTTAAAATAAACAGAACCATAATCAAACACAAATGAAATGATAAACAGTCAAGCTATCAAGACCTCTAATGGTCTAAAGCTACATTATAAACATACAACTCTACAATCCCATTATTCCATGCCTAACAATAATCATCAAACCAAAGTAATAAAGCTAAACTCAAACCATCAAAGACCTGTCAAGGTTTGTATTTAATTTTACAAGGAAACAACTTTATTATCAAAATCATTCCTCATTAACCAAAGTAATCCATAAATCGAATATACTGTTGAGATATCGAGACCATCTAATGGTTTGAAGCTTATGTTTTAAATAAACAAATATCAACATACATCCATCTCATTCATAATAAATCAACCACATCATTATGCACAACACCCTTTAAAGACATAGAATAAATAAACAAAGGTCAGAGGATCGATTCCTGTAGGTGTGAATGGAAAACAATCCTTTAAAATTAGTCATCATTTACAACCATTGTGACCCAGGATCAAATCCTGTGGAGTCCACACATTACAATTACAAATCACCATATCGAATCCTGTAAGACTTGCTACCATCCTATAAATGTTGTAAACATTTCAACATAATCTGTACATAGAGGGTAAAACCCTAACTAATTTATACTCTGAAACTATTTCATGTTCCTCATCCCTTTTCATTTCAAAACATTTAAACATTATTCCAAACCCATAAGAAAAACCCTCTCAATGATATGCATTTAGCAACGACACTCATTCAAAGGGTTACACCCACAGTCATGACCTCTACATTTAAACACACAGAATAACCATAACAATGATTCAACCATGAAAATGGTGAGTCATTTCATAGTTGTAGCTCTAATGGAGGGAACACCAATGCCAAACAATGTTTTCATCATTTCCATATAAAGAACTTATACCAAACTTATCAAACCACACAAAGTTATGCTAGCACTGAGCTAAGAGCCAACACCATAAAAAAAACACAAAATGTAAATTTTGTAGATATCATCCATTTTAAAACTAGTTAAGAGCTTACACAGTCATATAACTAGGCCTTACACCTTTGCAAACAATGGTTCTATTGATGTATCCAAACTTAAACATATTTACAATTCCGAGAGCCAGGGAATGTTCACCAAGGAAACATTACTCCATAGAGAATCCATGAGCAAAAGAAATGAGAATACATTAAGTCCCGTCCTGAATGCGCTAAAACCCAAGTCTTAAATGCATCCCTCATGCTTTACACAGACATCCCTTTCCAAATCGCATCCATTAAAACCAGACCAAACACTCAACCAACGACGAGTTTCAAACTCTGTCACTATATCCACACAAGATAAGGACAAGTTAAAAACTTGTTATAGTAGGGCTTACCCGAAATGGGTATGGAGTTTACCTCAGGGTTACCCACAACCCACATTTCCCAAACATTGTAAAATGCAACCAAAACAAGCTACGATGAGAAGTATGCTTCAACCCAAACTCAACAACAATACAACTCTAATAAACTAGTAACGAATTCATACCTTCCAACACATCTAAACTCCAACGCTCCATGACATCGAACAGACCTGAGATAGAGCTCACGCAGCCATGCTGCAAATGACCCAAAACATCGCAAGACCCTGAGCCTTAAGCTTGAGGCCCACGTATCCCAAATCTCATTAATGTCACCACCCTAGCCTCCAATAACATAAATCAAAACCCATAGTTTATAGTTTATGCCACCTTCTAATGGAGAGCAAAGTTTAATCAATGCGCAACATATAAATCCCATTATACATATTGAATACATAGGGTTTAGCCATAGTTCATGTCATATGAAATATGCCATGGATGGCTAATGTTAAGGTTATAAACTTATACACTAGGACTATGATAAACAATGAACCATGTTATGAAATACCAAAACCATATACAATGTGTGTTGTGTAAATGTTCTATTACAGCGCCATCTTAATCAATGTCATAAAGTCCATTGAAAATGAGAATAGTAACCAGTACAACATAGGCTAGAAAAACATCAATCCTTGTGTAAATATCAGCTAAACAACCATCATAGTATTCACTAGGGTAGGACTTTAAGTCTATCGTTGTCCAAGTTGAGCACTAGTGACTAACGGGAAGTATGTCTTGTTATGATTTTATAAGCAGTTTTATGTTGTCATGCACCTGCACGTGACACGGAAAGAAATGCATTAGTTCATAATAACTAAGGAAACCCCATAGTGACAAGTAGAAAATAGTTACCTTTTAGGTGTTTACAAGGGAAACAAGTCTCGCCACTCCACCCCTTTAGAAAAGAAGTTCAGTCAGAATTGTTCATAAAACAATAATAGAACTTTATAACCAATGGGTAAGTAATTTAAACAACACATACCTGTAAATGCATAACCATAGAACAAGATAGTAAAGAACATCACGAAAACATAGTATTACATTAATAACTAAATTGGGAAATATGAGAGTAGGAAGTAAGAACAACTTACGACAATACAACATAGTAAAAAAATAATGACACATTTCGCCAAAGTGTGAATAATGTCTATTTTAGGAAGTGAATGACTAGCCTAATAAAAAATATTATTTTCAAATTTTGGGGACATTACATAATACAAGCCTTTTAGCATGGGGACTTCACTTAGTGAACCTCTTACATAGCACATGCGATCGTGGGATATTAAAGAATACCCTTAATTTCGAGAGATATTGACCCAAACTCTTTTTGTTGAAACCCCCTCCCAATACTNGTTGGATTTTTAATAATTTTAAAACCCACAATATGAACTAATGTGATAGGATATTGGTCAACAAGTGAAGCCCCCGTGACTTTTAGAAACGGATTTATTATATTTCTAATTATAGACAATATGTAAATAAGAGTACGGATACATACATCATATCAACAATGTTAGGAATCATATATACTCAACAAAGCGCAAGCACCACTCCAGCAAGTCTGCCATGAACATGAGAGTATGGGGAATGATGAATTGGGAATAAGAGAATAGGGAGAAAAATGAGAAATCGAAATATATGAACCTTCAAACTACAACTAAAAAACCTTAATTCAGATTCAATTATATTCCTTAATGGACTATCCATTAACAAACTTGGAAACAAATCCAACACCCTCGAAATTGGTTCACAAGTAGGGAGAGTGAACGATCAACGTGCAATGGACAAGCCAAATATCTCCAAAATGACAAATTCCAGTAAAAATGATAAAAATCCATTCCCATTCCTCATGAAATCCTTTTATTAACTTGATTAGACCTCCTAAAGTTGAATTTCACTCCATGGGATTCCTCCAACTCATCTGAGTCGTTTAGTAACTCCCATGACACTTGTCTTCTTCTTCATTGTCCAATTGTTTCCACAATTCAAATGGATGCCTATAAATCCCAAATGAGCCCTATTGGTGGCTATTTCATCTCGTTCAGGTCAAATTATTCATAGGTATTCAATCACATATGAATTTGTCATATTTCTCATAGAATCTTTCATCATTAGTTGTCATAGAGCGCATGGGATTTCCTTCGATGTTGTAGACATTGTCTTCTTAGTTAGTTCCTCTTCCATGATATCTAATCTAATTTACAAATTTTAATTCCTTATCTCATTATATTCTATTTCAAACCACATCACACTCCAATAATGATACATTTCCCATGGATTTTAATTTGGATGAAGATCATGTCAAGTGTGTGGGGAATCTAGTTACCCAAAGGCTCCAGAAGCTTCGAAGTGTCTTCATGAACTAATTCCATTTTATTTTTGTGGAATTTATTATTTATGTGACCCATATAAATTTGAATATGGTAAAATAAAGTCCTTCTGGGTCCCATATCCCCTTATTACAAAATTTATGTCTCCATCTCAACGTAGGGAACTAGTAGGTTGGTGAAACATTATTTTCAAGTAGTCTTATTTGGATGGGGACATGACAGTACTCCCCGGACAATACTACTGTAATGTCCCTTATGACCCCATCCAAAAGTACAAATCCTATTAAAAAGGTGACTATGAGTGTGACATCCTGGGCTGGGAATCCGACTATTTGACTTAAAGGGTGAAACTTTAGGTAAGGGGTGTTCCAAAAAAATAAAGGCATGGGAACCCGATGAGTGATGAATATGCAACACCATGGTAGTTGTGAATGATGAGAGAATAAATAGTCATTTTACTAACACAATGTTCATTTGTATCTTAAATCTAAGTCGTTTAAGAAACAACACTCTACTCATTTGAGAAACAAGGGGGGGGCATGCATTGTTATAGAATGGCGAGTTAATCCTCTCATTAAAAGATTCTATAACAATCCCACTATTCCAAGAAGGCTATTATTGGTAAATTTAGATGTACAAAAGAAAAGGCTCTTACCTATAAACATAAATTAATCATATAATGTGCCTAGAGATAAAAGGAAAGGACAAAAGATTTACATAGCATAGATCCTTTATGAAAGACCTTTTTTTTGTCTTAAGCCTTGATTTATAGTTAAAATGACTCTAGAAAATGTTAGAAGAGAAATGATTTGGCACAATGGCAAATGCTTATCAAGTATGCATACATTTTTTTTTATTTTTAAATAAGAAATATATTAAACATAAAGGTTAACTTGTTAATCCCACGTGCACTCGGGAGAAGGAAACGAGGGGCATTCAAGAAAGTATAACCTAGGAACTTGATGGATGATCACTATGTGTCATCAGGATAATGGTGAGTGCCAAGAAAATAAAAAGAATTGGGTTTACTTACTAACACGACAGTCTTTTGTGTATAAATTGGATTCAATTGAGAATCAACACTTTTCTTATTCAGGAAAGAAAGAGGTTGGCATTTGGGTTAACTCTTTTTAATTTCCATGATACCATTTCCATTATGCTTGGTAGGATGATATTGGTAATCTCGAGGTACCAAGGTAGTCTAAAGGGAATAGGCCCTTAGTTATAAATATAGAGAAATTGTATTAAGGTATATATATATATATTCCTCGAAGAAGAGAATGAAAAAAGAAAAGAAAATGAAAGGGGTTTTAGACCCTTTATATCAACCTTGGGTATAGTCTCAATACCTTAATATAATAAAAAGGGGTTAATATAATGCTATCAAGCATAAAGGCAAAAAGGCAAAAACCAAGCATGCATAAATGCATAAATTTAATTAAAGGTTGAAAAATTAATGAGAGAAATGAAGCTTACAAACAAATGTGTGATAAGTTAGGAGATCGTTGTTTTTAACATAAAAGATATAACATTAAGAGAATGTGTATAGTTGTAATCATCCCACATGCACTGGAAACAAAGGAAATGGGAAGACTACCACATTATAAAGGGAGGGAAATGCAAAACAAAGGGCGTGCCCTTCCAAGCTCTATGATCTCAAAGAGATAATCTTATAGAGGGGTCGGGTAACCCTGAAAGGAAAAGGACTGAAGTCCATTGTGAGGAAGGGGCGCGACCTCCCAACGAATCGATCAGTGTTTATTCTTTTGCATTTGATTCTTTTTCTATTATTTTCCTTTCTGTATCAGAATATGTTTATCTGCGGTTATTTTATTATGCTCCATTTGATGAATGTGTTGTAACTGGATTGGATTATTTGTTGAAAACACTGTTTAGTTTCAATCCGATGAAGGCATTACAGCTGGGATCGGTTCATGGTCTGAATGATGTTCAGAGTCAGGTGTATGTTTTATAATTTGATCGGTGCTTATTAAAAATGATATTATCTTTGATTTGGTGATTGCCGGAAACTTTGATGGGATTGTTGTTATTATTATCAATCTGGAAAATTTGCACCATGGCTTCCAAAGCACTATTTGCTTGATCGTCTGGTAATCGAACTCAGTTGAATGATATTTTGAGAGTTGTTCTTTATCAATCTCTAGTTTGGAGCCACGATTTTAGGAATATTATTGATCTGCATTTTTGGTTGTTGTTCTTTGTAAAAATGATCTGATAAATATTCAGGTTTTTTGGGTTTATTAAAAGGTTGTTATCAAATCTGTTGGATCGGTCCTCTGGCAAATCGATCTGAGTTTGAGTCCATTTATTTTCTAGAATTCAATCTATTTTTGAATGTTGTTCTTTGACTGCAATTTTCATTTTGGCTTGAGGAATTGTTTGGCAGTAACGTTCTGTGGTTTTAAGCCACGATTTGGACAAAATGGAAGCGATCTGGGGTTGAAACCTATTCTTTATTTTAAATCTGCATTTGTGTGACAAATCGATCTAATTTTGAGTTTATTTTATCGGCGAATTGATCTATGGTTGAATATTGATCTCTACTAATTGGATTTTGATTTGTTGATAAATCTCTGTTCTGGGGTCAAGATTCAGGAAGGATAGCTATATGTTTTTTGACATATTATTCTCTGTTTGATATATTATTCTCTGTTTGTGATCGATCTGGAAAATATATTAATTCGGATTGCAGATCTATGGGAAGCCTAATGCCTATGCTTTGGAACTAATTATTTAATGGGACCGGTTTTTCTCAAGAAAATTTTGTACCTTGAGTATTCTTTCTGTTAACCGCCTGTAGTTATTGAGTTATGAACCAAGTATTGCAAGGCCCATATTTTGCGTGGAAGTATGGGAGGTCTTAAGGATGATAATTTTCAAGGATTTTGCACTTGTCAAACATTATGGCCAATCCATTTCCGTAGGATATTGGAGGCGGTTCCCAGACCATAAATTATTTTGGATTGTACCATTGTTGTATGAATTTTGTAGTTAATTAGTATAATGGTACGAGTAGTGAAGACATTTTAATAGATTATTAATTTTGTTGTAGACATAATGGAATCCCATATTTTATGTAACTTGGGAATGGCTAGAGTCTTGTACTCGTGTCTGTTCTGAGTTTGCTGGTTAATATACTGGCTCGAATATATGCTAGTTTTATTACGCCATGATTCACTGAGTGGAATCAATCTAGTGGTTAGATGTTGGATTAAATATAATGCTGGTTAACCCCTATCTTTTGCTGCCAAGATTTCAGAGAAGAAAATCGATCTCTGGTTTAGTCATTGGCATGAGGAAAATTCTTTTATTCATACTCTGTGATTTTAGTCACGATTTGCAGCAAGAAAACGATCTGAGTATGAGATCATTCTTTATTCTAAACTCTGCTTTTTATTTTGCAACGATTTCAGCAAGGCAATCAATCTGGAGTATGATTTTTGTTCTCTGTTTTATCTTCCTTGAATTCTGTATTAATGTATGGACGGAAGACGAACTTTAAAGATGTTAGAGTTAAAGATGGAAATTCTCTCAGATCTAGAAGGGATCAAGGAAAAAAGCAGCATGCTGATTTAGAGCTTAAGCTGTCATGTATAGATGAGATACTAAGTCATGGTGTTCGGCTGGGAGCTCATTCCCTGTTAAGCCGTTACAGTTTGTATGCTAACTAATTGTGCGGAGCCGGGCCATGAACACCCCTTTTGGGATTGGGAAATACAAATTTTTCCACCACATCTGCCTTGTATTGAGGTGGTATCGTATTGTAACAGATAAGCCAGGTCATTGTAGCCTATTTATTGAAGAATTAATATAACAACTAACACTTTGGTAGACGTAACCTCGTGGACATGGTGAACCACGTGAATATGGTTGTTTTGTCCTTTGTGTAATTGTAATTATGTTGTGTTTGTTTATTTTTCATGATGATATCAGTATGAATGTAGGTTAAATGTTTTGGTTATTGATGAAATAGATCAACAAACATATTTTGCAGGCTTTAAATTCCGAAGCACTTACTTGGATAGATTAGAGCTCTAATAAAGAAAAGAAATTATTTTGTTTCTTACCCATTTTATCTATTTCCGCAACAAGGTACTTATGGGGACGTCACAACTACTTCTCCTCAAGCAATTCCATGTTTGTATTCTACAAAAAAAATTCATATTCCAAAGTGGCATCCTCACTTCATACTCCTTTTATTGTATGAGGTGCTCTCTTATGGTTCTGCTCCTTAATTTTATTTAGCTACAATTTGAGTAGTGGAATTCATGTACAAAATTTTTGTGTTCTTGTAATAACCCAGAAATTCATAAAAATTTAAAATTTTTCATGTAAAATTTTTCATGTAACAAGGATGTCATTGCCTAAGAACCAATAACTTCTAACGGTTACTCAAACAATAGTATTTAGAATTGAGCATTGTAATTCTTTCTTTTTATATAATTTATTTGTTTATCTTTGAAGTACTATGTTACGGATGTTAAATTCGGAAGTTTAAGTTTTAAAAAGGACAATAAAGAAAACTACATCTAAACTTGACACTAAGTGTGTTTTTACTGTCTTCTGACAAGTAGGAAAGAACCTTACTTGAGATTGGGGCTTACTTAGCTTGCAGATAACACAGTGAAATGATGCTTCTTTTACAGGTTCTATATAGGTAATCAATTTTGTTACCAGTAATTCCAAACCGAGAATATCATTCAACTAGCATAGGATAAAAGTGCCAGTTAAATTGTTTGTTTTGCAGCTTGTCCTCATAAGAGGTATTGCTGATATTTTTATTGTTAGAAACCTACATAAATGTTTGTAAAAACACTATTGTAGAAGAATGGGTTTAGTTCATTTATGCTTATTGCCACAGTACTTGTTCCATTACTTTCATTTTTGTGTTTTCAGTTATAGACTTGCATTTAATTTTAGACGGCGCATCTTATGGATAGATCTACTTATGCCATTAAGAGCACAGTAACCTAAGAAGTCTATACACTAAAAGATATGTTAAACATACTTGTGACCAAAACTACATTTTTATCATTAGTGTTTGGTATAAGTACTATTTATATTTATTCAAGTTCTTTCCAAACCTTTAATTATTCTATTCTAATGATCCTCCTTAACCAAGTATTTGTATTTAATTTTCTTGTATAAGAATTCTCATTTTATATGGGTTTTTGTTGACAATGCATATATTTGTAATTTTAAATCCATGCTTAGACTAAATCCTAGCTCAAGGATCTCTATGGTTAAGTATTTCTATATAATGGTTTGTCCTCCATTGTTTTTGTATTTTGCTAGAACAATACTAAACATTATTTAAAATGATAGAGACTATACACATTATTTTATTTTTGTACCCTCCATTATTTCCTATATATTTGTATGTTTTAGTTTTTTTTTAAACCCTAGTGTAAATGAATACCTCTCAAACAAAAAGTCTTTGGTTTATGTAAACAAAGAAAAACAAAAACGAGGATAATGATACCAAGCAATAATAACATAAGGTTTTGACTTTTAAACAAATGATTTGTGTAGGTTAAATGAGAGTTTTGAACTATAATATGAAACCCAAAATATTACGAATAAATTGGACGACATGTGGTTGGTGTTCAATGATTAGGGTTTAGTTGACTTTGGAGGCAAAGAAAAGCCTTGTCCTTAACCTAAAATCACATTTCAGTTCTTTGTTTTTCAGTGTTTTTGAGTGTATAGTGACAGGCTCATGGCCGCATGGATTATTGTCACTCCATTGAGTGTATGCTTCTTTTCCAGAGTCATTCCTTCATAGTGTAAGAGATTTATGTAATTTATGAACTGAATTGATGTGATACTCTTCAGCACTATTACCCTAGCTTCATAATATTCGCTCCTATTAATAAATTTGACCATGCAAGTGTGTTTCACTAACATAGTGTGGTGATAGTTGTTTTGATGGAGTGAGCTTGGATCTTGACTATAAAAAGGAAAATGTAGTGAGTAACTGGTTCTATGTTTTTATTGTTCATTCCCTAGTGTGGGTTTTAACCGTACTTCGTCGTGGCTTGGGACTTATCACTTGAACACTATGGGCGTGTCTCTTTTGACAGTGCTCTATTTCAGCTCATGGTAATTTTGAAGAAGGCTAGGGTTGGATCACAACATCCAAACAACTGCATAGCTCTCTTGGTAAGAAACAAATTTGGTTTAAAGATCTTCTTCACAAATTAAAATTATTATTTTGTGAGTTATGTGTTTTTAACAAACGGGGTTTTGATTTTTGTAGGCTCCCAAATGATGGCTTGATTCTGATAGGCTCCACCAATAAAGCTTCCATGATGGCAATCAAACTGGTAAGCCTCGGTTTCACTTGAGGTTCTCCTACAATTGTTGTATGGCATTTTTAGGAGGGTTATTCCGTGTGATTGATGGTTACTAGTTCAGTCGTGGCTATTTAGATACTATGTTTGTTTTCAAGCCCTACTAGCTATTTTGTAAAGAAAAGATGTGGGATTACATACCCATGACTTAATGAATTACAATTTTGAGCCTTTTCGTCCATGGTTAATTTATATTGGTTTTATTTGATACCGGCTTTAAGCCATGACTCTATTTGAATAGGCCATTGGGCCATTATTAAAGGATTTGGTTAACGTTTTAAAACAAAAACCTAAAGGTTGTTCTTTTAGAACTTCATTTTGGAAGAGTTTTCGTAGCCAAAACAAATGTTTTGTTTTTAAGTGAACTATGTTTGTATGTAGATACTTTTATTTAGGATTTTAAGCCTTGACTGATGATGTAAAATGGTTGTGGGATGAGACTATGTTTGTTTAGTTTTATTTGAATATTAAGGGAATTTTAACAGCTTAAAGCTAATTAACAGTGTCTCTGTTTGGATAATATAATTATATATATTTATCTTTAATTTTTGTATTTAACTTACTAAATTTTTCCAAGAGGTTATATTTTTTTATAATAACTTAGTTATTACAAACAGAAATGAATTATGTAGAAAACAAAATAAAAAGAAGTTATTGGCTGATTAAATTCATTCTTTTATATATTCTTAGAATTTGTAGATATGCTGTTAGGTTTTTATTTGTATTAATATTCATATTCATATATGAAGTATATTACTCCATACAGATGTCTAAGTGATGCTTAAGGTTGTATAGCATAAGTAGATAGATTTAAATTTATCTAGTTATGAAAAGAACTTTTCTTCTCCGTATGTTATTTCACAAACCCTATTACTTCTTTAAAGTTTACATAGTTAGTATTTCTTTTCAGCTAACCCTATTTTTCATTTTTCACATAGGTGAACTAAGTGGGTAAATGTTTAACATGGTTTACTATTTTACTAAGTTAAACTTAATCTAGATAATTTACTATTTCTATAATATCTATTTAGGATTACATATTAGGTTTTATAGTATAGATTTTTTCCAGTTTTTTTGTGTAAAATGTTACATAGACTAGTGTATAATATCTAGGCTCTTTCCTCTATATTTATTTAATTTGTTTAATTACTTTAACTAAATAAAAGTACAAAAGAAAACCTATAAACATTTTATGCAAAAATCCTGTAGAAAATAACCATGTGCATCAGTATACATACTTTATTGAATCCACTATTTGAAAATAAACTAACCTACTGTACTAGAGTACTACCTTGCAAAAGGTGTGGAAAAATATAGTTTAGGCATTTTCTTTCTATATATGAATTAACTCAAAAATTTCTCTGCTTATTTACTCTAATGTAGCTAGTTACTAACTTTCACAGCATATACATTTCGCCTATCTATTCCTAACATAAATAAAATAGAAATGTACTATATCATTGATAAATCCTAAACTTTCTAGATACACTAAATAATTAAATGACTGACCTAAACAACTAAAACCTGGAAGTATATATGAGGTGACAACAACTTAAGGAAGCTGTTCCTCACAACCAACTCCTGGAGAAGAGCTGGGCTGTCATTCTGAGGACCCCCGATATTTTTTTCTAGTCCACCTGGTAGAAGTACTAGGTGAGAGATGTAGTCTAAAAATACTTTGAGAATCCACTGAGTGTTCAACAGTAACTCAGTTCTTCTTATAGCAGTATGAACTCAGCTTAGAATAGCTACACAAGTTCAGGTCTGCAACACTTTTCCACTCAAAATTACTTGAGCTAGTCCCCTCCATTGAATATAGTTTAGGTATTTTCTTTCTATATATTAATTAACTCAAAAATTTCTCTACTCATTTACTTTAATGTAGCTAGTTACTAACTTTCACAGCATATACATTTCTCCTAGCTATTCCTAACATAAATAAAATGGAAATGTACTATATCATTGATAAATCCTAAACTTTGTAGATACACTAAATAATTAAATGACTAGCCTAAACAACTAAAACCTAGAAGTATATATGAGGTGACAATAGCTTAAGGAAGTTGTTCCTCCCAACCAACTCCTGGAGAAGAGCTGGGCTGTAATTCTAAGGACCCCCAAGCTTTTCTTCTAGTCCACCTGGTAGAAGTACTCGGTGAGAGATGTAGTCTAAAAATCCTCTGAGACTCCACTGAGTGTTCAACAGTAACTCAGTTCTTCTTACAGCAGTATGAACTCAGCTTAGAATATCTACACAAGTTTAGGTTTGCAACACTTTTCCACTCAAACTTACTTGAGCTAGTCCCCTCCATCGAATTCTCTGGTGCACTTCATTCACTCAGAATGATCACAAATCCATAATTAGAATCCTCGGCTATCTTCAATGGGAAGTTTTATTAGCATGCCTAGGTCTTTTGGGTAAGTTTTTACTTAATGACCCACCTACTCTTGTTCCACTTTCTTGGGGAATCATTACCGCAAAAATAGGGAAGTTGCCACCTAAAACAACTAGAAATAGTTCAAGGATTCTGCCACATGTCAATCTACTCTCAACCTAGCCTCCTCCATCAAGTGACCAGTAAAATGCTCATTTAACAGCTTCCCTAAGCTGTTGTCTCATATTTAATTTATTTATTAATAAAATATTCTAAAATTACATTAAATTATCCTTGACCCCACTTGCTCATTAATTACAAAATTTAACATAAAATATAACATAATGTTTCTTAAAACATAAAAATGTTTTGCAAATTGGGGCATGTGACATACACACCCCCTTAATTTATAACAATGTCCTTGATGTTATTTATTCTTTATCCTCAAAATTCCGTTGAAATAGAATTGGATATGCATCACACATATGACTTTTCTATTCCCAGGTGGCTTCTTCTTGACTAAGGTACTTCCATTGCACCTTCATCTGACTAATGGTGTGATTCCAAAGTGATATCTCCCTACTTTCGAGGATTCAATCCAGTTACACCAAAAAATATCCTTCAGGTTCCACATGCACATCATTCTAATTAATAACATGAATAGCATCATGTACATATTTTTTTAACACAAAAATATGAAAAACATTATGAACATTTAAGTTTGGAGGCAAAGCTAACTCATATGCTACCTATCCTATTCTGGACAGTATTTCAAAAGGTCCAAAATATCATGGTGCTAACATATCACAACTTCCTAATCTCAGAGAAATATTTTTAGGTCTCACCTTAATAAAGACATGTTCACCTACTTGGAACTCCTTCTGAGTTCGTTTAAGATCTGCTTGACTTTTAAGTTACCTTGCACCTGTTTTACAATTAAATCCATCTCTTTTAATAATTCAGGTGCTAATACTAGCCTGTCAACTTGATTACTCCATGAGATGGGGGTATTGCACTTCATGCCATACAAAATTTCAAAAGGACTACATCTTGCTAAGGCTTGGTAGTGATTATTGTAAACAAACTCTACCAAGTGTAAGTAATATTCCTGTTTACTTGGTTGTTCTTTTACATACATTCTGAGCAAATCTTTCAATACCTAATTCACTCTCTCAGTATGTTCATCTGTCTAAGGATGGAAAGAGGTACTGACATTTAATGTAGTATTTAGTCCCTTAAACAAATACTTCCAATAGTTACCCATAAACTTAGGGTCTCTCTCTGAAATTATTACTTTCGGTATTCCATGTAAACAAATTTTTTTTTTTATAAATATATTAACAATATTTGCATATTTATAGGTGGTTTTTACAGGTATAAAATGAGCTTCCTTGCTTAGTTTATCGACAACTACCATTATTGAGTCATTCAAATTTTGATTTCTAGGTAATCTTGTAATAAAATCAAGGTTGATTATCTCCCACTTTGAGCTAGGAATAGGTAATGGCTGAAGTAACCCCGCTGGATGCCGGTGTTCAGTCTTTACTTGCTGACATTCAAAGTGTTATAGCTTGTTTTTGTTTTCCATGTTTTGATACTTTTATTTATGTTTTGAAGCTTGGTTTTATTCTTTATTCCTACAAAATTTTGTTGTTTGGTATAGTTTGAGTTTTTCCCTTTAGCTTTTATATTATTTGATTTCTTAGTTTATTTTTACAAGTTTTGGTTTGATTTCATAATCAAAGGGCTTATATAGGGCTTATATGGATTAAAAAATTCTAAAAATAACATAAAAGTTTAATTGAGACTCCCAAAACAAGTTTAAACCCTTATCATAGGATTAATTTTTGCAAATCATTAACCTAGATTTTCGTGTAGTGCAAGTCAAAAAAAAATGCACAAAGGTGCTACAAGAAGGTCGTGCAAGTTAAAAAAACATCTTTCAACGTTGCAGAGATTTAGTTCTCTAAAGCATTGATACTGTAGCAACACAATGGTTTAAAGCTGAGACGAGGTAGTTGATAAAGCTTCCGATCGTTGATTGAAAAGCTAGTAGTGTATGTTGTCAACACTGCAATGACAATCTGGTTTAAAACTTCGATGAAATATTTGATAAAGCTTTCGATCTGCTATCATGAAGCTAATGGTTTAAAGATAGTTTCTAAATATTTCGATCACCGATCGCAAATCAAGTGATTTAAAGCATCGACACTGCAGGAGAATAGTGTCTAAGGTTTCGATGCATTAGAGGTTACTGCTTCTGATCACTGACAAGTTAGTAAGGGGAAGTGCTGATTCATTTAGTCTTGAACCCCTGATGGATGATGCTAAGAAATATTAGTTGTTAGTGACGGGAGACACTTATACTGCAGGAACATTCAACTGTTAATCACTGTGACAAGTGTGAATATCATCATGAAGGCGAATCGTGGTGGTTTCTTGCAGAAGTGAGGCAATAATGATAGTAGACCATAATGAGACAAAGGCGTTTCGAATCACATTTTTTTCCGAAGTGCACGAAGAGAAAATTATGTTCGTGGCGAAAAATTAGTGCTTGGTAATGAGAATTTTGAAACAGAGAAAAAATTAGGGCTTTCAGGAGCGGTTGGCTGGAGTGGTCAAAACGGTCAGAAAAGATTGGGGCATGTAGTTTGACACCTAACAGATAGGAGTAGTTATTAGTTAGTTTGAAAAGTAATTCCATTTTCTATAATGAAAATTTTTATATTGAATAGTTCGATAGATAACTTGAAAAGTAGTAAGGGTTCAGTTATGCAACTATTTTTGAAAGAACGGGATAAATGTAAGTCTGAAAGAGGATACAGGGGTTTGATTTTTTGCTGGCAAGGGGAGGCTATCAGGATTTGTTTATGAGCTAAGTAAAATAATCTTATGTGTTTTTGATGACTGAACTATGAAATATATGCACTATATTCCCTTCAGATTATTGACTGGTTTCATTTCTAATTTGTGTTAATTACTCAGTTGGTATATTCATTTCTTGTTTAATGTTTTTATACTTGAAATGCTTGCTAACTGTGGGTGAAATTCAGTATTGTGTTTATTATATGGGATTATGGTTTATATGTTATGTATCTCAGTCATTTAAATGCTCATGATTTAGTGTTTACTTTGGTTTTGGGAATGTTTTCCCTCTTGTTTTCAAATTGTTCAACCAAAACCCTAGAAAACCCTATTTTACTTTATTGTGATTATTGAGATTGTGTTGGCTTGTCCTTCTATAGTATGAGAACAAATTATTGCACAGACATCTTTGGCATCATTGCCGAGGATGAAGTTCAAAACCTATTTTCCCGAGGATACTTATCATTTCACTGGTTTTGAGAGGTGAACTTAAACCAGCAAATCTTAAAGACTACTTTTCACCGATATTTCACAGTGGCTACTAAGGGAGCTGGAACAAGAAATAGACCTAGTTCACCTTTACGACTGGGTGTCTCAGACCCAGAACAGATTTTGAAAATAGCTAGGAAAATCAAAAGGTCTTAATCATCCCCAGTTTTATCCAGCCCTAATTTATTTGACCTACTGTCACCCTTTCACTTTCTGAGGAGGAAAAACAAAATCTATCTTGACAAATCGATTGGCGACTCCACTATTTCAGGATGCAGAGGCCGAAGTCCATGGAAGCCATTCTGGCTCAAAGTTTTGCACCTTTCAATTTTTTTTGATGTTCCAAGTTTTCCAAAACCAATACCTACTATGGATGTTTGGGGATATTATCTTCCACGTCTTAGAGAAAGCAAAGAGGATAATCCTTCAGATAACCTCATCAGGTTTCATCAATATATCGTTCAGTTAAATATACAGCATGAAGATGTTCATGTATCCACTCGAGCAATATGCATGAGAATGGTATTTTCTCTTCCTGCTACTAGCATTTCCTCATTGAAAAAATTCCACACATGTTTTCGAAAGAATTGTAAGTATGTGTTCTCAGCTAAATTCTTTTTTAAAGATTGTTGTGAGCAGGATAATTTTTATAATACAATTTCTAATTCAAAAAATCATGATGATAAGTATATTCAAGGATTGAAAACATATCGTGAAGAAGTTGTAGTTTCAGAATTTGTTGAAGATGAAGAGCTAATATTTTTAGATACTACTTTCAAGGAAGAATTCCATGATCATTACGATAATCGATTTGTTGTTTTAAGTCAGGTTGAATATTTTTCTAGTGATGAGATCAGGAGAGATAGTTTGGAATATTCTCATAATGATTTCAGTAGTCTTAATAATCATTTGAATGCTAATCCCGTTGAAGAGCAATCGCTTGTTCAACAAATTGTTGGAAATCATTGTAGTGTTAAAGATCGGCTTTGTATTGAAGAAAAACACGAACCTTCAGCATCATCATTTGAAATTTCTCAGAATGCTCCATGTTATGTTGAAGAGATTGGGGTTTTAGGACAAGAATTATGTGATGAATTATATTTTAGTCCTTTTTGTTTTGATATTAAAATTGATGAAAGTCAAGCTGTTGACATTTTTTTAGAAATTTCATATATTCATGGTTATGATAAATCTGTTGTTCAAAACCATTATGAGTATGCTCCAATTTTTTATAAATATGATGATGAAATTGAAAAGAAAGACCCAGAAACGTGTGAGGTGTGTGTTATGGCACAATCTGATCAGCATATTTAGGAATGCATTCAGTCCATTATCCTTGAACAACCAGAGCCAATGTATGATAGTTATCCATTTGAAGACAATGTGGAAAAGGAGGCTCATCTTGTTGACATTATTGATGATACTGTCCAAAAAATTCTGGAGCAAATTCAGGATGATCCTAATTTATTTTATCGCCAATGCTTTCTTGATATTCATAGAAAAAAATATTCTTATGGACAGCCTATCTTTTTCATAGAATAGGAAAAGGTAACTTTGGAAATTGTTATGATCCAGTGGCATATTATTTCGAGTCAATACCAAGTTATAAATCTGTTATTTTAGAGACACCATGTGATGAAGGTGAGTACAAGTTGCTAGATATTTACTCTTCATGTTTTCCAATATTTCTGATTATACATATATTCGGTGTTGGAATCAATTTTTGGCGGGTTGATGAAATTTTTGCTCGGTTGCATTGGAAATGGGATTACAATTTAATTCAGTAGATGGAAGGTTCCTCAGATACTTTTACAGTATTTGAAGGAAAGAGATTTGAATTTTCTTGTATATACTAGTGTGTGAAGTATTGAATAAAGAATCCATAGCCCAATGGATATTTTACATACTAGCAGGTAGCAGCACAGAAGGCACTGGTCTACAGGTTCTTGAAGCCTCACAGGGAGGACTTCATCCTACAGCAGGAGCTAGATGTTATAGCCTATTTTTGTTTTCCATTTTTTGATAATTTTATTTATGTTTTGAAGCTTGGTTTTATTCTTTATTTTTAGAAAATTTTGTTGTTTGGAATAGTTTGAGTTTTTCCCTTTAGCTTTTATGTTATTTGATTTCTTAGTTTATTTTTACAAGTTTTGGTTTGATTTCATAATCAAAGGGCTTATACAGGGCTTATATGGATTAAAAAAGTCTAAAAATAACATAAATGTTTTAATTGAGACTCCTAAAACAAGTTTAAACCCTTATCATTGGCTTAATTTTTGCAAATCATTAACCTAGATTTTCTTGTAGTGCAAGTAAAAAACAAATGCATAGAGGCAATACAAGAAAGTTGCGTAAGTTAAAAATCATCTTTCAACATTGCAGAGATTTAGTTCTCTAAAGCGCCGATATTGTGGCAGCAGAGTGGTTTAAATCTTTGACAAGGTAGTTGATAAAGCTTCCAATCGTCGATCGCGAAGCTAGTGGTCTATGTTGCCGACACCGCGATGGAAATCTAGTTTAAAACTCCGATGAAATAGTTGATAAAGATTTCGATCTTCGATCACGAAGCTAATGGTTTAAAGTTAGTTTCTAAAGCTTCCGATCACTGATCGTGAAGAAAGTGATTTAAAGCACTGACACTGCGGCAGCATAGTGTCTTGAGGTTTCGATGCATTAGAGATTACTGCTTTCGATCACCGACAAGTTAGTAGTGGGAAGTGTTGATTCATTCCGTCTTGACCTTTTTATTGTCGATGCTGAGAAAGATTAGTTGTTAGTTATGGGAGACGTTGATATCATGGGAACATTCAAATGTTAATCACTGTGACAAGTGTGAATATCATCATGAAGGTGAATTGTGGCGGTTTCTTGCAAAAGTGAGGCAATAATGATAGAAGACCATAATGATACAAAGGCATTTTGAATCACGTTTTTTTTCTGAAGTGCACGAAGAGAAAGTGAAGGTCATGGTGAAAAATCAGTGTTTCGTAATCGAACTTTTGAAACAGAGGAAAAATTAGGGCTTTTAGGAGCGCTTGGCTGGAGTGGTCAAAATGGTCAAAGAAGATTGGGGCATGCCGTTCGACACCTGATAAACAAGAGTAGTTATTAGTTAGTTTGAAAAGTAATTTCATTTTGTATAATGATAAAGTTTATATTGAATAGTTCGATAGATAACTTCAAAAGTAGTTAGGGTTCATTTATGCAACTGTTTTTGAAAGAACAGGATAAATGTAAGTCTAAAAGAGGACACAGGGGTTCGATTTTTTGCTGGCAAGGGGAGGCTATCAGGCTTTGTTTATGAGCTAAGTAAAAGACTCTTATATTTTTTTGACGACTGAACTATGAAATATATGCACTATATGCCCTTCAAATTATTGTCTACTTTCATTTCTAATTTGTGTTAATTACTCAGTTGGTATATTCATTTCCTGTTTAATGTTTTTATACTTGAAATGCTTGCTAACTGTGGGTGAAATTCAGTATTGTTTTTATTCTGTTGGATTATGGTTTATATGTTATGCATCTCAGTCATTTAAATGCTCATGATTTAGTGTTTATTTTGGTTTTATGAATGTTATCCCTCTTGTCTTCAAACTGTACAACCAAAACTCTAGAAAACCCTATTTTACTTTATTGTGATTATTGAGATTGTGTTAGCTTGTTCTTCTGTAGTTTGAGAACAAATTCTAGCACAAACACAAAGCACTTAGCAATGTATTCTGCCAATTCATTTTTCATGTTTAGCAAGAAATAATCCTTTCTTAGCATGGTTATAGTCTTCTGATAGCCAGGATTCCCTGAATAAGGATTCTTTTGAAATTCATTTAAAATCAACAACTTAATCTTAGGTACATTAGGTATGTATAGTCCATATTTATATAATAATAATCCTTTTTCATTTAAACCATACCCTGTACTTAAACTTTCAAGTAAATTTTCTCTACCTTGGCTTGTAATTTTCGATAGTATTCATCTAGTCTTATTCCTTCTTCTAGTTGTTCTTCTAAATTTGTTTTATATGTGATGATTGCTGCTATAAAATTCAGGTTTGTATTTCTACTTAAAGCATCAGCGACCTTATTTTCTTTTCCTTTAATATGTTGGATTTCAAAATCGTACTCACTGAGAAAATATAGCAACCTAGCTTGCGTAGCATTTAAGTTAGGTTGATCCAACATATATTTTAACCCTTTATTATCTGTCATTAATATAAACTTTCTTCCAATTAAATGATGATGCCACATTTTTAAGGCATGTATGACAACAACCAATTCTAAGTCATAGGTCGCATAATTTTTCTCATGAACCTTCAACTTTCTAGACTCATAAGCAGTGATGTGTCCTTCCTGAGTTAAAAATCCACCTAAACTGTCATTGCATGCATCAGTACATACTATAAAGTCTTTAATAGGATCACCAACTCTTAAGATTGGTGCGGTGGTTAAAGATGTTTTTAACTTTTTAAAACTATCTTTAGAATTTTGACTCCACTTGAATTTCTTCCATTTCTTCTGTAAAGAAGTTATGGGATTTGGAATTCTTGAAAACCCTTCAATAAATATTCGATAATAGAAAGTAATTCCCATCAATGATCCTACGTCAGTTGCGTCTTTTGGGATTGGCCATTCTTGGATTGCCTTTATCTTTTCGGGATCAATAGAAATTCCTTCATTAGTCACTACATGACCCAAATATTGTATTTTATCCTTAAAGAAATCACATTTACTAAATTTTGCATAGATTTGATGTT
This sequence comes from Pseudotsuga menziesii, assembly GCA_001517045.1. NCBI lineage: Eukaryota > Viridiplantae > Streptophyta > Pinopsida > Pinales > Pinaceae > Pseudotsuga > Pseudotsuga menziesii. The sequence continues at coordinate 196,491 of LPNX011170138.1, forward strand.
CTCGTAACTCTTGTAAGACAATATTTAAATTCTCTTTATGTTCTTCTTCAGATTTTGAGTAAATTAAAATGTCGTCAATGAATACAAACACAAAATTATCAAGTACTTATGCATTACATTATTCCTCAAACACATGAAAAAAACTGGGGCATTAGTAAGCTCAAATGGAATAACAACAAACTCATAATGACCATACCTAGTCCTAAAAGTTGTTTTAAAGATGTCTTCATCTTTGATTCGGACCTGGTGGTAACTAGATCGTAAATCAATCTTCAAGAAAATAGTTGCTCCATATAACTGTTCAAACATATCATCTATGCGGGGTAACGGATATCTGTTTTTGATAGTCTTTTTATTTAGTTGATGGTAATATAGACATAATCGTAGAGTTCTATCCTTCTTCTTAACAAAAATAACAGGTGCTGCCCAGGGAGACACACTGGGTCTAATATAATTTTTATCAATAATTTCTTTTAACTGTGACTTTAATTCATTTAATTCCAATATATTCATCCAATAAGGGGATTTTGAGCTGGGCATTACACTAGGTACCAGGTCAATAGTGAATTCTAACTCCTACTTTGGAGGAAGTCCCAAAATTTCTTCTGAAAATACATCCGAATACTCCCTCAAGATCAAAATATCTTCCAGTTTTAATTTATCTTCATTATTAGAATTTTATTCGTTATTTATTGTTATAGCAAATACTTTACAACCCTTCCAAACAACTCTCTTAAGTTGCAAAGTAGATATTTATCTTATAGATATTTTCCTAGGGATTCCTTTTACATTTATTGTTTCTACATCATTAGTTATGTAAGTAAAGGTTTTATTAAAACAGTTCAGGACTACCCTATGTTGTTCTAACCAATCCATACCAATTAACATATCATAAGAGCCTAAAGGTAATACATTAAGCTTAACAGAGGTTTCAAACTGATCCATTTTTACAATACAATTCTTAACAAATCTAATCATCTTTCTTTTTGCACCAGTAGCTAGATGGACTAACCATGACTTTGCAAACTTTTCTAATGATAACTTGCATTTTCTACTAAATTAGGAGAAAGATAACTTAAGCTATCTTGTAATATCCCAGATTTTGGACCTACCATTTATAGGCATGAACCTATTGATCACGATGTTGTATTGATGTTTTATTTCTATATTGGGTCAAAGAACCCATTGCATATGAACTTGATGATTTTCTTTGTATATTGGGCATAAGCCAATTGTTGATGATATATGTGTATATATGTTGGTTGTGTTGGGAGTGGACGCTAAAGCACATGATTGATAAAATGTTTTGTGTTGGGCGTGGACCCTGAAGCACATGATCGATGAGATGTTTTTTGTTGAGCGAGAGGTTCTGGAGCACATGAGTAATTACATTTGTGTTGAGCATAAAGATCTGGAATACATGAAAATATAATTGGAAATGTTGGGCATAAGCTCTGGAGAATTCCATATTGATGTTGAGCATAAGCTCTGGAGCATTGGATCCTTGGCCATTCTATCCCTAGGTGTATCGTACAAGTACATCCTAGCATATAGTGTTGAGAGAGAGCTCTGGAATTGCACTATGTTTGTAACTTCATGTTATAAGTGTTGAGTATGGGCTCTGGTAAGCACTAGGGGTTACTGAAAAGATTAAAATCACCTCCGAGTGAAAACGACTCAAGAATAATATTGATCTCATCGTACTTATTTTTAAGTGATTAAATGAAATTTCAAATTTATGTATAATCATCAAGTACTGAAGAACTACCACGTTATACGAGGGAAATACAACATGCAAGGATATTTAGAGTTTCCTAGCCTAGTATACCTGAGCCATCTATCTACTTGACCTTCATAAAGAAGTGTCGTTATGTCTAGGGATCATGACACATGATGCTCGAAGACAAGTGTTAACAAGTATTTTAATACTATGTATTTTATACATCGTATGTGTAAAGAATTAATTATGATTAATTCTATAATTGAATAAATAAAGAAGAGAAGCTCCACCAATTATTATTTATTATTAAATGATTAATAAATAGTGAAATATCTATGAACGACTAACTAGGAACTAGTTAAAAGTTCCTAGGTTAAGAATTGAAAATTACCCCACTAAATTAAAAATGGTTAAATAAAGAAATCAAGGATTTCTTGATTTAACTGCCCCTTTGACTGAAAAGTCTGTCTATAAAAATACTCAGCCAAGGAAAGGATAGGGGTTCTGATTTTGAACTAGGAGAATTATTATTCTGCCTGTTTTTCTCTCAAGTGTTTTCTTGGAGAACTTTTCCTGCAAAGAAAAGAGGATTGATTCATAACTGATTACTAGTTAGGAAACCTTACCTTAGGATCTCTAAGCTACTTGCATGTTGGATTCCAGCTCGGGGGGGTCTGGTTTTGAACTAGGAACAGTTTCGAGTCATGGTTGGGAGGAACGTGGTAGTTCCCAAGTGATTTGTTCATCAAACAAAGGTCAGATCTGCTTTGAATTGTTAATGCTGGTTATTTAGGTGTGCAGGTGCAGCCATTGACAAAGCTTCAAATTCAGGTATGAAACCCTTGAAGGCCTATTCTATTTCTTTCTTAAAGTTTCATTACTGTTTATGTTAAGTAATGCTGCAATGGAATTTCTAACCCTAATGGTTAAGTTTTATGGTTAACAATCTGCTACAGTTTGTATTTGCAATTTACTAATCATAGACTTGAGAATTTTTATTATATTTTGTACATTATCGTGGTTTGTACTTTTGAGTTGATTTCTATATTATTTCCATGCTCATTTTATGTCTACTATATCTAGGTTTTGTTACAAGTTAGCATATTATTGTTCTACAGGTTCCATTACTCTGCTGACATATTTCATTTGTCAACAGAGGGTTGTTTCAAATTCAAAATTCGTTCAGAAGTATAGGTTGAATATATATAGAAATACATATATAATAGTACTCAAATAGTTTTATAATTACTTTACTACTTATTTTATTTATAAACTAAAGTACATAATTTAAATATTCTAAACTAAATCAATTAAGTACAGACAAAAACTAAATCTACGATAACGACTCATTAAAGACCTTCAAGGTCTATCAGAACAAGTACAAATTCGATATCATAACATTCCATTAAATAAACATAATCATAATAAACCAACAGAGAAGGCATCGTGACCATCCATGTGGTCCAATATCAAACCTTTCTCTTATTATATAAATTCCACAGTCCAAATCGCTTAGTCAATAATCACATCCATTTACATAACCCAAACATTATAATCCACGGTCCTATTATTACAGTCATCCTTTTATAAAACATAAAGTGTTTTAAGGTCCCATATAAATCTACACACAACTGTTGCATCACATTAAACAATTAATAACTAAGAGCCATTTTTCCAACAGAGGTCACGACATCGAATTCTATGGATGTCCAGACTCAAGGCAAAAACATTAATAACAAACCATAAGCATTTTATACTCAAACAGTAATCAAATTGCATAACCGTCTTCACACAGTCATGCTACAGTAACCAAACGATATCGTGGGTTTGCCACAACCCTGGCTGTTACGGCCATACCTTTTAAATACAATTTAAATATTAAAATTCCAATTAAGCTATCACAGTCATTGGGAGAGGCACGTAACATTCATGGCATGGCCTTCTCCCACATTAAGCCTTTACAAAAAAAAAAATTCTATGCTCTGTCTAAAACACAGTCTCCATTTTAACGCAAATGCAAAGCATACGGTGACAATCAAATGGGCTACGACACCATTGCTACAATGGCGCAGCAAATGGCATAATGCCCCAAGCTCTAGAATGTTTCCCAACATAATTTACAAAAAATATAAATGGAGGGATGTGCATAACTTAAAAACCCAAACCATTATCTATACACGAAGTAAAATCCACGGGATGAAAGGCACAAATCGAACCCAATAAGTCAACATGGTAAAACGCAGGATTAAAATAACTACACAGTCATAATTTCTTTACACAGTATAATCTATTAAGAACGCTAAACAAAATAATATGCATTTCATACCAAAACCCATTACAGTTTTCACATAAAAGCCAACACACAGTATTTTTTTTACATAAGAGGGCACGGATCCTCTTTTACAAATAGTCAAGTTAATATAATGTTAAATGGAAATGTGTGAGCTATGGAACCATTACAAGTAATGGCGCAGCCACGAATCATATGCCAAACCTCCCAACGAGAGCCAAAAACCCAGAGCGAGCTACATTATGAACCCCGAAGTCAAAGTCAACAAGTACAGCATGAAACCCCAACCTTGTAAAGAATCCCAACTCAAAAATGCCTAGAATGAGAGGACGTAAGTAAATCTTGCTAGTAGGCTTACCATGGCCATGAAGAAGCAATACCAAATCGACAGCGTAGCCCTGTGCAAACCTCAGAGTGCCTTTCCATCCACCTGCAAACAATTCAATGATGGCATGAGAAGCATGACCATGCCATGGAGAAAACAATGAAGCAATGAATTTTACACAAAGCTGGTCTAGCTTACCTGCAAATCGATTGAGGTCGCCTCCATTCTCCAACTATGCAGAGGACACACTAAACCACAAATCCAAAACCAGATAATGCACCAACAGCGAAGTCCCAAATCCATTGCCAAGTATGTTCACGAACCTTGATGGCATTAATGGCACCAGCTGGTGGCCATTAATGCACCCATAAACCCTTACCACAACTTATGGTTCAACATTATATTACATACCATCTAGGTCACGATTTAAACAATTTATCCTATGGTTTCACCACCCTTTAAATATCAGCACAGACTTAACACTTAGGAATGGTATGTACACCATAGTCTCCCAACGTTAAAATATGCGCAGACCTTAAACACCATGGTATAGTGTTTACATTGTTATCCCCTAAACATCAAATTTTATGTTATCACATGCCCTTTTTGCTAGTTCATGTAGGTAGAGTATGTGCATTGGTATTTATTCTAGGTTCAATAGTATTTAGGAATCATGGAAAACATAGTATGCCATGATGCACTTGCTAGGAAGAACAAGCGTAAGTCTCCAAACTCGTAACCAAGGCAGACCTGCAAAAAAGAAACAAGAGGAGAGTAACTAATTAACCAAGAGATAGATAATTAACAATGGTGAGGACAGTAAGATAATTCACAGCATCTAGTTAATTAACTAAGAAATATAATTAATGAACATAGGACTTACCTGAGTCGTCAAGCGAAACAGTAACAAAAGTGCAAGGCAGAACTGGAAGTATAACTAGGAACTGAATTGCTTCAAGTAACCAATAATCTCGATGTCACAAGAGTAACCTACAAGTCAATAAATAAGGTTCCCTAATTCATATGAACTAAGTAAGCCTTTACAATGAAGAAGGACCTTACCTCTCAAATCGTCATGGGAGAACGAGTCTTGCCACTCCACCACTTTGTTCCCATCAACAAAGCTAAGTTAGTTTTTATTAAATAAAAAAACTACACATGTTCAGTAGAAAAACAATGGTCTATACACTTCATTAATTCACTAATAGTAATAACTAGATATGTCAATCTTTTAAATAATCGAATTTAGACATAAGAAGTAAATGAACTAATAGTCACTAAATGAATAAGAGATTAACAAGATAGTATGGGCATATTTTGAAGAGATCGAAAGTATAAGTAGCACATGTATTTCCGCACGAGTAATAATGATCCCCTTTGGGTAGTTTTCACTAGTCTATAAATATTTTTTCCAATTTTTTGGGATATTACATAGCCCCTGGATCAATTAAAATAGATATAGGTGTTTGATTCATCTTACCTTCCACTTACACCATGGAAGTTTGATAATCCTCCTGCCTGTTCTCCAGTGCTACATTGATCCTAGGCATTGTCCTTGCTAGATCACTGACAGTCACCTCCTCCTATATTGTATGTATGTTTCTAACAGTCTTCTTCTATTTGGGGCAAGCTAATGCATAGTGAGGACCAATACATTCCCAGCACTTTACTGCTTCCTTTCACTAAAAATTCTTGGTATAGTTACTATGATTATTAACAGATTCTTTATTTCTTTGACCATTTGGGTTTATCTATGAGTTACCTTTGTTCCCTTGGAAATTTTTATTAGGGAGATTTCATGTGTTATTATTCTTAAAATTTTAGTTAGGTACAAAACCTTTGTTCCTATGTTCAAAATTATTAGTTCTTTTAGCCTTCCTATTTGGCATACTTTCCTTTTTGCAATTCTGTTCATAACAGAAATTCACCTTTCTCATTCCTTCTTCTAAATTTTTTGGATTGTCATATTCAATTTTGTCTTTTATATGAAAGGGTAATTAGCTTAGAAACCATTGTACCGAATGCTTCTCATCCACAATGTAAGGCACATATCTAAGCAGACTTAGAAATTTACTATTTAGTTCTTTCATGTTCATTGTTCCTAGTTTTAATTCATAAAATTCCTTAGCCCACTCCTCGTAGTACTATTCAGACAAAAATTTCTTCTTAAAATATTTCTTAAACATACTCCAGTTAATGTTCTTCTCCCTAATGCCTTTTACTCTTTTTAGGTCGTACCACCAAATATATGCTTTCCCAGTGAGGTTGTAAATAGCCATTCTAGATTTCAATAGATTAGAATAATTATAAATTTGAAAATATTTCTTCATCTCAGACAGCCATAATTCAACTTCTTCTCCCTTCTCAGTTTCACCTTTAAAGGTTGGTGGCTTTATTTTCTTAAATTCTCTAGAGATTTCTTCGTAAGGTTTAAATTTTCTCTTTCTTGTATGATGATTATCTTCACTACTATCACTAGTATATTGATAATTCTTTTTATGTGCATCACCATAAACCTTAGAGGATGAGCTACTTTCTATTTTAATATGTTTAGACTTTTTATCTTTAGGTTGGTAAGGCATATCTTCAGACTCCGTTCGTTTATCTTTTTCTTTATTCTAAATTTTTTCCATTAAAATCTGATTCAGCTCTTCTTGAGCTCTCAGAATTCTCTCATTTTCCTTTTTGTTTGTTTCCATCTCTGTTGTGATATCCCTCTTATATGCCCCTGAATATTTGTAATTTTGGAATTTCTATTGTACTTATTCTCTGGTAGCTCCATTAGAGGAAATTTGGGTTCTAAAATGGGCCTTTCAAGAAAACGCACCAACAATAAATTTTGTGAGTTAGAATTCAAGAACCAATATAATTTCAATAAAATGAGTCAACCAAAATGGTTGAATTGACATATTTGTCATAAAAGAAAACTATTTTTTTGTTTGTATTTAGGACATATCTCCTTGTGTTTTTACTCAAATTCCAAGTTGGAGAGCTCATTAGATGTAGAATTTAATTCCACATCCAACGAGTACCCACACTGCATACTTTTGATGGACCCCTCTACCCCAAAAATAATAAATACCTGAAAAAATGTGATGATGATGTCATCATCATGTTTTTTCAGGTATTTATTATTTTTGGGGTAGAGGGGTCCATCAAAAGTATGCAGTGAGGGTACTTGTTGGATGCAGAATTAAATTCTGCATCTAATGAGCTCTCCCTCTTGGAATTTGAGTAAAAACACAAGGAGATATGTCAAAAATACGAACAAAAAAGCAGTTTTTTTCATTCTTCCTCCAAAATTAAGAACTATTATTTTATTATTTTAACTATTATTTTATTATTTTCCTTAGGAGGCCCATTTTAGACATCAAATTTCCTATAATGAAGGCCAAGGCCCCACCAGCAGAACCTTGTATGTTAGGTGAAGTAATTCCCTAAGTGATAGACTTGGGGGACTAAGACACGGACGAAGCGTAAGCAACGAGCAACTATATCCACTAGGAGGCAAGGTTAACACGATGAGTGAATCTTGGGTATTGGATGAGGGATTAAATATGTTTCCTTAATGACCTAAACTATTAGGTGTCACCCTAGGTTGAGGTAAGTCCTAAGTATACTAACTTACCTATTGAGTCTTCAGGGATGAATCCACCTAGTACTTATTAAGAAATCATGCGCCAAAGAGTTCTCCCTAGAAATTAGATTAAGAATCTCAAGCTTTTATCTTAATAAAATATTATAGTCGTCTTAAAAATTTATGCGCTTCTAAAGGTTTAGCTACGAGATTTATCCTCAAAAGCGAGGAGGGTTTTGGTAACGACTTACCTTTATACAAACTATGCTCTCTCTCTCTATATATGTATAGATACATGTACAAATAAATATAGAATATATAGATATATATCGTATCCTTAATAAAATGTTTATGAATGAAAATGCTAATAAAATTCTTGTAACAACAAATGGGGAATCCATGATTCCTAATTGACTAGTATAGAGATATATTCTCGAGGAAGTTACTATTTTATGTGTGTGTGTGTGTGTGTGTGTGTGTGTGTGTGTAAAACAACAAGTTTTGCATATTTATGAGAAATAGGAGCATATCTCCAAAATTGTCTTAAGTAATCAGAAGGAAACTTGTAAGCATGTTTCGCCACTTGTCTCATTGGATTTTATTCCAAACAAGGTAAGTATTAAAGAAAATTTGTTGGCATTCCAGGATGAGCTCCTAGAAATCAGCCGCCATTGATTTCATGGGATTTGTTGTGAGAAAAAGGTTTTACCGATTTCATGGGATTTACTGTAAGAAAAAGGAAAGCCATTAGAGAGAATAATTTATCTATTTACTAGGGTGTAAAATTTTGGAGGAGGATTGCTTCTTAAGGATGGAAGTTCATGGAGAATGGGGGATCTCCTTAGGGAAAGGGAGAGGAGAAGGAAGGTGGCTCTCAGAAATATTTGGGCAAACTCGGGCGAAAGCCCTCGCCAATTATCTATGATGAACCTACAAATCCTTATTCCTGTTGAGTTCCCATATGACTGATCAGTCATCAACCCATTGAATGATTCCATTTGCAGTCTGGAATCCACTACGAGGGGGGTGTGACCATTTGGAGCTGGAAGAGCACTAGTGCTGGTTGCAATCTATATCTAAAGGGGATAGGAATGAGTGAGGAGTGAGGAGAATCGCAGGTGGACGTTCCTAGTACTTGTTTGGACCTCAGATGGTTGTCAGAAATAAGACCCATTTTTGAATACGCGATAGGTATGGAAAGGCTCCTACTTACGGTCTTGTTCAAATAACTCCCGATTTGAAGGCTTATCGAAACATGAGGTATATTAATCTCTACAAGATTATTCTTAATCAATTCTAAAACCTTCGAATGTAAAAATCTAACATCCTTTGGCGTAGTTATAACATTAATGAAAATGCATCAAAGACCATTTTAAGCAATGTACATAGTGAATTCTCGATATCCATTCCCGTGGTGTTGAAACAAGCCCCTACTAACTGCAAAGTAAAATAAATAGAGATAAATGCAATCGCCAAACTAAAACTAAAATCATGGTAGCATTTCAATCATAAAACTAGTGTGTAGGATTTGTTTGAGAACATACTTGAGTGATGTGCTGAATATTGTTTCCAATAAAGAGATGTGGCTGCCTTTCGATCACCTTGTTCATAACATCAATACCTTAGGCAAGACGTGTTGGATGGTTTTTTTTCTTAACTAAGTTTTCCACACTATGAAACTTTACGTTAGCTATTGGCCAAATATCTAAAACCTCTGATAGCATCTATATCGCCAGCGTATACACTGCAGACATTCTTTTATACTTAGGACTTGCAGCAAAGGCAGCCCGCATCGTATAAGACGAAGCAATGTTTTAGATATAAATAATATTTAGGGTTTTAACCAAAACTCTATTATAGTCAAAACTACTCCCCTTATAGCAACATTTCCAAATCATTAGTACTCTAAAAATCTCAAACAAAACATGGCATGCAAACATTAAAGATTTACACTACAATCTGCTGGAGTAAGTGCTATTCAATGTTCTCAATAAAACAATTGATCAATGATGAAGACAATTGAGAAAAACAATCGATAATATATCAGCGATATTTTAGTGTTTACTACAGTTCTTATTAGTAGCCTATAAAGGAACTTGCAATATATACTTTAACGATCCTCACCTTTATAAAATAATTAATAATCATTTCCTGCATGGCTGAACTTGGTATAAACTCTTCATGCGAACCTGCTGATACTGTTGTTGCATTATTACGACTGAGGCCGCTATCATTTTTAACTCTCATGGTCAAACCATGTGAGGAACCTAATGCATAAAATAATTGTATGCCATTTATTACTTGTCCAGTAAAATCGGCTCGTGCAACTGGAGTCGAACTTGCCGAATTCACAGGGCAAGCATGCCTTGTATCTGAAGCTCTGTTTAATTTCTGATTGACAATATTTCTCCCATGTAATAATAAGCCCGTTAAAGTCAACAGGTAAGGATGTCTTGTTACTGTTTAAACTTGTAAGAATACAGGTAGTTATTATCAGAAGAACTTATGTTGCTCGGTAGTAGTCATGAATGGTTTATAGCATGTTACTTATGAAGAGGTAATAAGTATGGCAACGATGATGTTATATTTGTAATCTTTTAATGAAATAAAGGTCACAGGATGTGACTGTTTTTGTGGACGTAGCTTAGGGATTGTGTGAACCACATATGTCATTGTTTCTCCTTTCACTTTTGTGATTTATGTGTGCCCTTTTTACTCCAGTAAGTACTTTATAATTCTGAAATGTTTAGGAGAATGCTCAAACTTTTACTTGGTACAAATTTAACGCACAATTGATCGTAAGTCCAAAACTAGCACTTAAAATATGTGATGAATAACCTTTTGGAAAATTGGGGTAAATGGTGTTATGTGGTTAAATATATGTTGTTAGATAAGAATGTTGTGTGATGTTCATCCTATAAGTTGAATAATTTATTCTTAATCATGTTGTGAAGAATAACTTATTGTGTTAAATTCTTTAAATGGAAGATGAATTAAACACCTTGTACGTACTTAAGAGACCCTTATGTCAATCACAGTAAATGTATATGCCAATGTGATAGGAGAAAACTCAAGTATGTATTCAAAATGATAGTTGGAATTTGCACATAAGAAGTTCTCCTTTCAGGTCTAATGTATCATGTTTAAATTAAATTACTTTGTGGATCAAAAGATTATAACTTTGGGATTAGCATCGTAGCACAAATGGAGGTATATTATGTCCTAGTTACAATGTAAAGCATTCATTGGGAGATTAAAGTTCTAAAGAAATATTTGAAAGGAGAGAAATTCCATTAAGAGTTTTTCATATACTTTGGACTTATAAGAATATATATTTATGTCATGTATACTAATAAGTTGCAGATAAGCAAATCTGTTCACTAGGGGAATTCGTTAACTTTTTCCTTGCTGAAGTAGGTATGTGACAGTTGGTATGTTACATCTATTCTTAGTTCCTTGATTGTTTGTAATAATTCAAAATATTTATTAGTTATTTCTTCTTGTATGGGTTCTATTTTAAAATTACTTCATTCAGTAAATGGGGACTCCTCATCCACATATTCTTCCAATCTTTCCATACCTACAGTTAACTCAGAAAAATTCTCTGGAAGTATATTTCAAAAGAAAAGTAAAAATCAGTATGCATGTTTTAATTCCACTGTTTATTTATGCAAGATGAGCCACATTCATACCTAGTGTCTAAACCTTGTGCTCTGATACCACATGTAATAACCCAAAAATTCATAAAAATTTAAAAATTTTCATGTAACAAGGATGTCACTACCTAAGAACAAATAACTACTAGCAGTTACTCAAATAGTAGTATTTAGAATTGAGAATTTTAATTCTTTCGTTCTATATAATTTATTTGTTTATATTTGAAGTACTATTTTACAGATGTTAAATTCAGCAGTTTAAGTTTTAAAAAGGACAACAAAGAAAACTACATCTAAACCTGATACTAAGTGTGTTTTTACTGTCTTCTGACCAGTAGGAAAGAACCTTAGTTGAGAAAGGGGCTCAATTAGCTTACAGCTAATGCAATGAAGTGATTCTTCTTTTACAGGTTCTATACAGGTAATCAATTTTTTTATGAGTAATTCCATATCGAGAATATCACTCAACTAGCATAGGATAAAAATGCTAGTTAAATTGTTTGTTTTGCAGCTTGTCCCCATAAGAAGTATTATTGATAGTTTTATTGTTAGAACCCTGCATAAATGTTTGTAAAAACACTATTGTAAAATAATGGTTTTCGTTGAGTTATGCTTATTCCACATTACTTGTTTCATTACTTTCCTTTTTGTGTTTTTCAGTTATAGACTTGAATTTAATTTTAGATGGTGCATCTTATGGACAGATATACTTCTGCCATTAACAGCACAATAACCTAAGAAGTCTATAAAATAAAATATATGTTAAACATACTTGTGACCAAAACTACATTTTTATCGTTGGTGTTTGGTATAAGTATTGTTTATATTTATTCAAGTTCTGTCCAAAACTTTAATTATTCTATTCTAATGATCCTCCTTAATCAAGTATTTGTATTTAATTTTCTTGTATAATAAATCTCATTTTATATGAGTTTTTGTTGACAATGGATGTATTTGTAATATTAAATCCATGCTTAGACTAAATCCTAGCTCAAGCATCTCTATGGTTAAGTATTTCTATATAATGGCTTGTCCTCCATTGTTTTTGTATTTTGCTACAACAATACTAGACATTATTTAAAATGATAGAGAATATACACATTATTTTATTTTTGTACCCTCCATTGTTTCCTATACATTTGTATGTTTTAGTTTATTTTAAAACCCTAGTGTAAATGAATACCTATCAAACACAAAATATTTGGTTTATGTAAACAAAGAAAAACAAAAACGAGGATGAGGATACCAAGCAATAATACCATAAGGTTTTGACTTTTAAACAAATGATTTGTGCAGGTTAAACGAGAGTTTAGAACTATAATATGAAACCAAAAATCTTGTGAATAAATTGGAGGACATGTGGTTGGTGTTCAATGATTAGGGTTTGGTTGACTTTGGAGGAAAAGAAAAGGCTTGTCCTTAACCTAAAATTGCATTTTAGTTCTTTGCTTTTCATTGTTTTTGAGTGGGAATCCATAGGCTCATGGTTGCATGGCTTACTATCACTCCATTCAGTGTTTGCGTCTTTCCCAGAGTCGTTCCTTTAATGTGTAAGAGTCTTATGTAATATCTGAACTGAATTGGTGTGATACTCTTTGACACTGTTACCCTAGCTTCGTAATCATTGCTCCTGTTAATAAATTTGACCCTTCAAGTGCATTTCACTAACACAGTGTGGTGATATTTGTTTTGATGGAGTGAGCTTGGATCTTGACTATAAAAAGGAAATTAGTAGTGAGTAACTCATTTTATGTTTTTACTGTTCGTTCCCTAGAGTGGGTTTGAAACTTACTTCATCATGCCTTGGGACTTTGCACTTGAACATGCGAGTGCATTTCTTCTGACAGTGCTCTACTTTAGCTCATGGTAATGTTCAAGGAGGCTAGGGTTGGCTCACAACATCCAGATAGCTATGTAGCTCTCTTGGTAATAAACGATTTTGGTTTAAATCTCATTTGCACAATTTAAAATTATGATTTTATGATTTATTTTTTTTTAACAAATGGGGTTTTGATTTGTGTAGGATCTCAAATGATGGCTCGATTCTGATAGACTCCACCAACAGAGCTTCCATGATGGAAATCAAACCAGTAAGCCTCGGTTTCACCTGAGGTTCTCCTGCACTTGTTGTATGGAGTTTTTAGGAGGGTTCTACAACGTGATTGATGGTTACTGGTTCGACCATGGCTATTTAGAAGCTCTATTTGCTTTCAAGCCCTAGTGGTTTTTTTGTAAAGAAAATATCTGGGCTTTCATATTCATGACTTAATGAATTAAAATTTTGAGCCTTTTCAGCCATGGTTAATTGATAGTGATGTTATTTGATATTGGCTTTAAGCCGTGACTCTATTTGAACAGGCCATTGGACCGTTATTAAATGATTTGGTTAACTTTTAAAAAAAAACCTAAACGTTGTTCTTACGGAACTTCTTTTTGGAAGGGTTTTCATATCCAAAACAGATGTTTGGTTTTTAAGTGAACTATGTTTGTATGTAGATACTTTTATTTGGGGTTTTAAGCCTTGACTAGTGATGTAAAAAGGCTATGGGTTGAGACTATGTTTGTTAAGTTTTATTTGAATCTTAAGAGAATTTTGATAGCTTAAAGCTAATTAACAGTGTCTCTATTTGGATAATATAATTATATATATATATCATTTATGTATTTACCTTACTAAATTTTTCAAAGAGGTTATATTTTTTTTTATAATAACTTAGTTATTACAAACAAAAATGAGTTCTATACAAAACGATATAAAAAGAAGTTATTGGCTAATTAAAATCATTATTTTATATATTCTTATAATTTGTAGATATGTCGTTAGGTTTTTATTTGTATTAATATTCATATTCATATATGAAGTATGTGACTCCATACATATGTCTGAGTGATGCTTAAGGTTGTATAGCATAAGTAGATAGATTTAAATTTATCTAGTTATGAAAATATTTTTCTTCTCCATATGTTATTTCACAAACCCTGTTACTTCTGTAAAGTTTACAGAGCTAGTATTTCTTTTCAGCTAACCCTAGTTTGCATTTTTCACATAGGTGAACTAACTGGGTAAATGTTTAACCTGGTTTACTGTTTTTCTAAGTTAAAATTAATCTAGATAATTTACTATTTCTATAATATCTTTTTAGGATTACATATTAGGTTTTATAGTATAGAATTTTTCTGGTTTTACTGTGTAAAATGTTACACAGACTAGTGTATAATATCTAGACTCTTTCCTCTATCTTTATTTAATTTTTTTAAATACTTTAACTAAATAAAAGTACAAAAGAAAACCTATAAACATTTTAAACAAAAATCCTGTAGAAAATAACCTTTTGCATCTCCATACATACTTTATTGAATCCACTATTTGAAAATAAACTAACCTTCTATACTAGAGTACTACCTTGCAAAAGGTGTGGAAAATAATAGTTTAGGTATTTTCTTTCTATATAAAAATTAACTCTGAAATTTCTATGCTTATTTACTCTAATCTAGCTAGTTACTAACTTTCACGGCATATACATTTTGCCTATCTATCCCTAACAGAAATATACTATATCATTGATAAATCCTAAACTTTCCAAATACAATAAATAATTAAATGACTGAACTAAATAAGTAAAACCTAGAAGTATAGATGAGGTGACAATAGCTTAAGGAACTTGTTCCTCCCAACCAACTCATGGAGAAGAGATGGATTGCAATTCTTAGGACCCCCGAGCTTGTCTCTTGGTCCACCTGGTAGAAGTAATGGGTGATAGATGTAGTCTAAAAATCCTCTACAACTCCACTGAGTGTTCAGTAGTAACTCAGTTTTTCTTACAACAGTATGAACTCATCTTAGAATAGCTGCACTAGTTCAGGTCTTCGACACTTTTTCACTTAAACTTACTTTACCTAGTCCCCTCCATCGAATTCTCTTATGCACTTCATTCACTCAGAATTATCAAAAATCCAGAATGAGCCGCCTCAATTGTCTTCGATGGGAAGTTTTATCAGCATGCCTAGGTCTTTTGGGTCGGTTTTTAATTAGTGAGCCACCTACTCTTGTTCCACTTTCTTGGAAAATTATGACCACAAAAATTGGGAAGTTGCCACCTGCACCAGCTAAAAGTAGTTTGAGGGTGTTGCCACATGTCAATCTGCTCTCAACCCAGCCTCCTCCATCAAGTGACCAATAAAACACTCATTTGAAAACTTCCCTAAGCTGTTGTCTCATCTTTCATTTATTTATTAATAAAATATTTTGAAATTACATTAAATTATCCTTGACCCCACATGGTCATTAATTACAAACTTTAACATAAAATATAACATAATGTTTCTTAAAACATAAAAAAGTTTTGCAAATTGGGGCTTGTGACAGTTCCTAAAAGTAAAGAGATGTGTATTTTTCATATTTATACATGCTATGACATGACCACTAAACACTAGAAGATGAATTAATTCAATCAAGAAAAAATTTGCACAAAGAATCTTTACATCCATATTTTGGAATCCTTTTCTAAACTTTTAAAACATTTTTGCTCAATGCATAATTAATTGAAGTTGTATTCAGTCACCAATCCTAGAGTCTTTTATTATATTAATAAAATTTCAGACAGGAACCACCATACTTGTTGCTTCACTACTCTAATTACAATCTCCTTCTCAAGTGGTGACTCTTGAACTCCCATACTACTCGTTTCCCCCAAAATTACTCTATGTTTCCCCCAAAATTTAAGCAAAGGAATATCGGGATCTCATTTCCTGTATTTATCCCTTCCGAACATCATGAGTATAAAATATAGATCATTCATGTACATAACGTCATCATAAAAATGTACATGAAGAGGGTTCGTCATCAAACAATCATGAAAGTGCTTATACATCCAAGTAAGTAGATCACCATGTGTCCCATATACACAAGCATAAAGTATTATCTCAAATATAATCCAATGACATAGGCTAGGATCTCATTTCCCATAATGCTGCTCCAAAATAATATAATATGCATCAAAATAATCATCCATGTGTTCTTTCATCCGAGGAGTAAGTGAAGAACCTCCACCGAAATCTAAACCAAATAAGGAGGAAGGAAAATAGGAAGACTTCAAGTGACTCAAATAATTCTCATCGGTACACCCATGAATATGTATATCACCAAAAAAAAAAGTATTTTGTTGATAATAATAATTTTATTCAATCATATATCTATTCAACCAAGTGTTGTATGAAGTTCCTCCGATATTGAAAGTACTAAGCAAGGAGAAAGGAAAATCATGAGTCACCAAGTGACTCAAGTGAACGTCATAGGTCTATCCATGTCAATGTGTATCATCATAATGTAACAAAGGATGATCCTTCAAAAGTAAAGAAGAAGGTTCTCTAGATATGTCTTAGCAAAAATGATATATAGAAGTGTCATACTCCTCATGTGGTACCATAAAAAAAAATCCTTTCACCCATACTTCACTACGATGAATGTTGCTAAATATTGAAGTGTACGATCTAGGAGAAAGAACCAGCTCACCCAAATGACTAGAAAGTGCAAACGTTTAATCATGTGAAGGATCCATATGGGTAGGATCCTACAACTCCCTCAAAAGTGCAAGTAGGTCCTCATAGATTGGTTCCAAGGTAGTGGAATCATTAACTTTTTCAAAAAGTGTGTAACCATTATTAAGAGGAAACTCAAGTTCCTCTTCCACCACAACAAGTGAATGGATATCATCAATATCATCTTCAAACACATCAATAAATTGCAATTTTCCATGTTTCTGATGATCCATCATGTCATAAGAGTCCTCCAAGCAATATAACATATGAAAATATGAAATATAGGAGGAAGAACTATTAGAATAATCAACCCATAGTTAGCTACCTTAGACATTAATTAATCCATTTTTATCTTATTTGCCTAGTTTCCAATATTCCACTCTATGCAAGTTGTCTTCCACATGTCCTAGAAGTCAAACTTGCTAAAAATGAGTCATGGAGCACTTGGGAAACCTCCTAGAATCCATATTTAGCATATCTTCTTTATTCCAGATCCTCCCTAGCGCATGTATACTTTTGTTGCTTTATTGCCTACCATTAGAGGAAATTTGGGGTCTAAAATGGGCCTTATAAGAAAACGTGCCAAAATAAGTTTTTGTGAGTTGGAATTTAAGAACCAATATAATTTCAATAAAATAAGTCAACCATAATGGTTGAATTGACATATTTGTCAATAAAAAAAACTACTTTTTTTGTTCGTATTTTTGACATATCTCATTGTGTTTTTAGTCAAATTTCGATCGGGAGAGGTCATTGGATGATGTCATCATCACATTTTTTCAGGTATTTATTGTTTTTGGGGTAGTGGGGTTCATCAAAATTATGCATTGTGGGTACTCGTTGGATGCAGAATCAAATTCTGCATCCAACGAGCTCTCCTAATCGAAATTTGAGTAAAAACACAGGGAGATATGTCGAAAATACAAACACAAAAAGAAGTTTTTTTCTTTCTTCCTCCAAAATTAATCAATATTATTTTATTATTTTAACTATTATCTTATTATTTTCCTTAGGAGGCCCATTTTTAGACCCCAAAATTTCTCTAATGTTTTCTGAGTTTTATGGCAAAAGGGAAAGTAAGACTAGGTGCAATTGACTTGTTTTTTGCCCTCATCATCCTGCATTCTTTTCTCCTAATAAAAGCATGTATGATTTGTCTTTCCATCACCTATTATCTTTTCTACTTGACTTTTCCAATCTATGAGCTCCTAGGCAGATTTGGAAACTGCTTTATGCACCTATGGGGGATTTGACTAGATTTAGTAAGCCTTCTTTTGACTATTTTGAATGGCATCCTTATGCATTTGAATCTATGATGTAATTATTTATTGCAGAAGCCTATCACTTCACAAGGTTGGCTATTGTACACTTATTTAATACATATTAGTGTTATGCTCCAATTTCAGTCTCCTTTGTGTGTAAATTTGCATGTTTGATTAGTAATTTTGTGAGTGCAATTGATATATCACCTCGGTTCAATTTCCACATGGTATCAGAGCCTTTGTAGATCAATATATCTCCTTCCATGTTGCTATTTCAATTTCAAAATCTTGAATGGGAGCTATTCTTCTGACTGAAGGGACAATTTATGAGCTATGGATCAATCTCAGATGATCATCTTGACTCCATTTAATTTATTTGAATGGAAAGTAGAGATGGAGATACTGTTGAGAGAAAAAGGTATCTATAGGGTGACTATGGAAACTAAAGCAGAGCCCAATGCAGCTGTAGAGAAAATTAAATGGTACAACAGGAGGGATGAGGCTTATGGTCTCTTGTGTCTGAGCATATCTAGAGACCTCCTCTTCCATATTGATGGATTGACATCACCAAATATAGTATGGGAGAATCTTATAGAGATTTTTGGTAAGACAGATGAGATGAGAGGACATCATCAAGAATGAATTGATCTCCTTGAGTCCCAGCAGCCTCAAATCCCTTCAACTCTACTTTTCCAAGTTTAAAGCCCTTGTTTTGGAGCTAAAACGGTGTGGAATTGAAAAGAAGGAGGAGAAACTAGTTTGGGCCATACTCTTGAATATTGGACCTAACTATTTAGTTTTGTTTTTTACCTTCCATGACAGCAAGTTGACAGCTCGAGCCTTGAAGATGCCTAAGCTTGTAGATTTCATGGAATCCCTCACACAAGAACAAGATAAACTGGTGATGATGGGCACCATCAAACCTTCCAAAGACCAAGCTCTGGTTGTTGGATATTTGAGGGTGGATTCAAAAGTCAAGAAGAAATCTAAGAAGCCACCTGAGCATAAGAGAGACAAGAACAAGTCTGAGGAGGAGTCCCAAGACTCCAAGAAGAAATTCCAGAAGAAGAAGAACAAATGAGAAATGAACAAGTGCGCATACTGAAGTAAGGGATTTCATCCTGAAAGCTCCTACATGAAGAAGAAAATTGACATGCTGACCCAACTCCTGGAGAAGAATAACATCTCCGTTCCTGATAGCTCAAAGAAGAGGGAAGGAGGATCAAATTTAGAAGATAGAAAGAGAGTTAATGCATTGGTTGCTGGAACATCAAGCTCACCTAGCTTCATCATAGACTTTGGAGCTTCAAGACATATGGTTTCAACAAAGGAGGCATTCTCCTCTCTTGACATGTCGAAAGGTCCACCAATAGTGCTGGGAGATGACTCTCTCACTGACAATTTGGGAAAAGGAAGGATTGATCTTGACCATGGTAAGTTCAGCAATGTATTGTATGTTCTAGGTCTTGCCTCTAACCTCTTGTTAGTGTATCAGATGACCCACACAAGGTTTCGAAAGAATTTCATATTCTCCTCTGATGATGTTGAGATCATGGAGGTCTCGAGTGGTAAAGTCATTGCAAAAGGAGTTGTAGATTAAGGCTTCGAAGGTATACTGGTTTTCACATTTTCTACCCTACTCAAACCCCTCTGCTCTTCTGATTCATGCTAATGAGGCAAGAAAGATTTGGCATGAAAGATTTGGCCATCTTAACTATAAGTATATTTCTGATCTAAGTGAAAAATAAATGGTCATAAGTTTACCAAAGATTAAGTTTTCCAAGGGAGTCTGTCAAGGTTGTGTCCTAGGAAAACACCCAGAGCATAAATTTGAGAGAGCTAGTCATGAGAGAACCTCTGCACCTCTTGAGTTGTTCCATAGTCATGTTGTTGTTCCATTCCCTCATATGTCAATGAGTCAGGACAAATATACATTAAATTTAATATATGACTTTTCCAGGCACTGTTGGGTTTACTTCCTGAAGCATAAGTCTCAAGTTTTTGGCCTCTTCAAACTCTTTAAGGCTTTGGTTGAAAACCAGTCTGGGAGGAAACTCAAGATCCTAAGATCTGACAATGGTGGTGTGTATGTCAAGTTTGAGTTCATTCAATATTGTGAATATGCAGGTATTCAGATGCAGCATTTAATCCCTTTTACACCACAACAAAATCATGGTGTTGCTGAGAGAAAGAATAGATCACTGAAAGAGATGGCAACCTATATGTTGGAGGCTAAGACTTTGCCACCAAAGTTTTGGGTTGAGGCTATAAACTGTGCATATTATATCCAAAATAGGGTGCCTCATAAACAACTTGATGGTATAAATCCTTTGGAAGCATGGAGTGGGCATAAGCCACATGTGACCAATTTCAGGATTTTTGGCTCAAAGGCTTGGACTAGAATTTCAACAGAAAAGAGGAAGGCTTTGCAGCCCCAGATCCAAGAGTGTCTATTTGTTGGGTACTATGAATATTCAAAAGGGTACAAGATGATCAATTTGAGTAGAAACCAAGAAGAGCCTTTAGCAGCAGTTAAAGTTGGAGAGTCTTCTTCACTACCAGAACCATTGAATGTAAGTGAAGAGACAAATGATTTTTCTGATTCTGATATGTCTGATAATGATTATTTAATTGCATATCCTAATAATCCTATGAGACCAAAATGTGAATCAAAGACCATTCATGTAGGTCAGGAACTAGCTGGAAATCCTAGTGATCCTAGGAGGACCAGATCTCAGTTTGAGAGTGCCCTGAGCATGAAAGACCCTTTTTTTGCAGAGAAATGCTATCTGATTGTTGAATCAGACCCACATACATATGAATATGCAGCACATGATCCAATATGGCAAGAATCCATGAAAGAATAATTCATCCCACTCCGGAAAAACAACACTTGGGAGCTGGTTGATCTTCCCCCAGGGAGGAAGCTAGTTCAATGTAAGTGGGTTTTCAAAACTAAGTTTGCTGCTAATAGTTCACCTTTGAAATATAAGGCAAGATTGGTAGCGAAGGGATACTCACAGGTACATGGTATTGACTACAATGAGACCTTTGCACCAGTGGAAAAGATGGACTCCATCAGGCTAGCCTTAGACATTGCAGCTTCGAAGCAGTGGGAGGTACATCACATGGATATGAAGTGTGATTTCCTGAATGAATATCTTACTGAAGATATTTGCATGCAGCATCATCAATGGTTTTTTACTAATCCATCTTTTGTGTGCAGGATAAATAAATCATTGTATGGGCTTAAGCAAGCCCCTAAGGCTTGGTATGCCAAGATTGATGGCTTTCTGCTGTCATTGAGTTTTTTTCGATGCAAGTCTAATCCAAATGTTTATTTGAAGCTGATTCATGGTTATTTATGGTTATTGTCTTGTATGTGGATGACCTTCTAATTACAGGAAGCTCAAAGAAATAAATTGCCTCCCTGAAGGATGCAATGAACCATGCATTTTCTATGACTGATTTGGGGTTGTTGAGCCAATTTTTGGGTCTTAAAATTGCTCAATCACAACATGGAATAAAAGTACATCAGTCCAAGTATGCTTTGGATTTTCTGAACAAGTTGAACATGAAATATTGCAAGGCAATCAAGACTCCCTTCCTTTCAGGAGTTAAGCTTGAAGAAGTAGGTTCTTCTCCTATGGTAGATAGTACACTGTATAGACAACTGATTGGGTGTTTTCTATACCTTACACACAGTCAACCTGATATTTCTTATGTAGTAAGTGTGGCTTCAATATACATGTATCAGACTCATGAGATCCATTGGAGAGCACCCAAAAGGATCCTTAACTTTGTTCAGGGAACAAGAACTCATGAGATCTTCTACAAAGCTAAATATGATATTGATTTTATTGGGTTTACTGACAATGATTGGGCAGGTGACAATACAGATCGAAAGTCAACATTAGGATATGTGTTCATGCTTGCTAAAGGACCAATCAACTGGTCAAGCAAGAAACAGAGTGCCATTGCACTCTCATCTATAGAAGTAGAGTACACAGGAGTTGTAAATGTAGAAACTCAATGTTTATGGTTGTAGGGGTTACTTGGTGAGTGTGGCTTCGAATCAGGGTTCTCAACTATTATCTATTGTGATAGTCAGAGCACCATTCGAATCTACAATGATCTAGTTCAGAGACAGAGAACCAAACACATTGAGATCCATATGCACTACATTAGACAGCTTGTGCATGATGGCACCATTCACCTACTCTTCTGTGCATATTCAAAACAAGTAACTAACATCTTCACCAAAGTTTTTTGTGAGAAGACATTCAGCAATATCAAATCACTACTGGGGATTGATGATCATGATGAGAAGCATGATTGATGACAAGATTTTCAAATTTTGTTTTACTATCCATGGTTAAGGGAGGATTTTCCCACTAGGTTTTTGCCTCTTTCCTTGGCTAAATGGACATGCAATATGTAAAGGGTGACTAAGCCTTGTTTCTAGGCCATATAGTTTTCTGATATTTACTCATAATTCAGGCTTAAGGAGGGGTGTTATAATAATCAACCCATAGTTAGCTACCTTAGACATTAATTAATCCATTTTTGTTTTATTTGCCTAGTTTCCAATATTCCACTCTATGCAAGTTGTCTTCCACATGTCCTAGAAGTCAAACTTGCTAAAAATAATTCATTGAGTGCTTGGGAAACCTTCTAGAAACCATATTTAGCATATCCTCTTTATTCCAGATCCTCCCTATCGCATGTCTGTTGTTTCTGCTTTATTGCCTGCTTTACTGAGTTTTATGGCAAAAGGGAAAGTAAGACTAGGTGCAGTTCACTTGTTTTTTGCCCTCATCATCTGCCATTCTTTTCTCCTAATAAAATCATGTATGAGTTTTATTTCCATCACCTATTAGCTTTCCTACTTGACTTTTCCAATTCGCGAGCTCCTAGGCAGATTTGGAAACTGCTTTATGCACCTATGGGGGATTTGACTAGATTTAGTAAGCCTACTTTTGACTATTTTTAATGGGATCCTTATGCATTCAAATCTCTCATGTAATTATTTATTTCAACATCCTATGAATTCACAAGGTTAGCTATTGTACACTTATTCAATACAAATTAGTGTTATGCTCCAATTTCACGCTCCTTTGTGTGTAAATTTGCATGTTTGATTAGTAATTTTGTGAGTACAATTGATCTATCACCTGGGTTCAATTTCCACAAGAAAAAGTATCTTACAGCCTCTCAATAAGTTGCTCATTTTTAATTTAGAGATTATGAATATCTTGATTATTATTCACGTATGCTTCATGTAACCATTCATTAAGCTTAACCAAATTGTTTCTATCAAAAATCATAGACATGAAATTATGTTCGATGTCACACATTTCTCTTTTAATATTCACCATGTCTTAAAGGAAGGGTGGCTCCTCCAATGAAGAAACTTTCAAACAATAGTTTCACACTAGTTCTTTAGTATAATGGAGTATGCTAAGTGCCTCATGGATATTTCTTTCCCTCATATTTAAATACCCTTTAATGAAGAATGGTTCCTGAGAGAGAACCTCCTCTTCTTATTTCATCTTGATTTGATCAACTTCTTGAAGCTCAAGTGGTGATGGGGAAGTTGATTTTGGTTCTTCATTATCTGCCACAAGGTATTTATATTTATGCTCATGATAAATTTAAATTTCAACAACATTTCAAATATAATCTCTATGTCACCAACATAGTTTTGTGAGAAACCATCAGTAGGTACTCCATTATAGTTTAAGGATCCATCAGTAGATGTTCTTTGATTCACAAAACCCCCAACAGTAAGGACTATGTTCTTTTATTCACTTCCTCCTTCATGTTATTCTCTACAATAACCTTGAGGTGATTGATGTTCCACTTTATGAGTCTCTTCCTCTTCCTTTAATGGTGTATCTTGGCTCTTTATATCTTCCTTAGATCGAAATTTCTTCTAGCCCCTCCACATGAGTTCCACAAACTTATTTATAAATTCCTCATTTATAGGGAAGGATATATCTATTTTATTATCACAATTAGGCTGAGTTCTACTCATTTCATGATATTCCAAAGTTTTTTGATTGGTTACTGGCCCTTATTGAGTTCACATCTACATTATTAGTCCTATATCCAAACACCCACTCAACAATGTCTTCAAAAGGAGTTGTCTTATATGACTCTTCCATTACAACAAATATGCTTGGTATTGTTGGGGAAAAGTTTAACATGTCTCTATCAAGATTTCTAATCCATTCATAGGAGTAGTCTATGGTGGTTTGGAACATACATATTCACATGACATAGGGTCGTAGGAATAACTCTCACCATTTATGAAATTGTAAGAAGTGGTGCAATATTCAAATTATTCCTCATACCGTTCATATTCTTTTTCATACCATATTTTTTTGGAAAATATTATTAACATGAGGCTAGAATGTGAAAGAAAACATGCTAAAGAAAAAGTAGGTTTCGGAAGGAATATGTGAACCACATACGTAGTTAGGCTTAGTATCATTGCGAATCAATTTGTAGTGATAAATCCAATGTATTTTGCTCCTTCATGGACTTTATAAATTCCTTTGATATGGTTGCTAGAAATAACCCATCGAATATATTAGAGGAGAAAAAGGTCCCTCTCGAGTCGATATATTATTTTGTGATAAGTTTATATGAGCGTTCATTTCCAAGTTCAAAAACATTTAAGGGTGTTTGAAATATATTAATTGTAATATTGGAGATAATAAAAATTGCCCCCTCTTCCCTACCCTTTCCATTATTTACAATGATAACCTCAAAATTTTTTTAGATAAAGTAGGCTGCACTGAAATGACCTTAGCAAGTATAACCATCATCCTTCTTCTCTACATTGATGATAAAGTCATTATAGAACTCGATGAGAAATTTATAGTCAAAATAAGAGCTCTTGTCTTGAAAATCCATATTTTTACATTAAAAATATCAAACCATCCCTCAAATTGAAAAGTGATGATACCAGTAGCACTCATTTTTTTTCGGAATTAAAAATACAAGCATGGCCTTAAAAACCTGTGATGTTCCTAACAAAAACCTTAAAATCCACCCCTAAATTTAGAACTAGTGCTACTGATAGCACATTTTTTTCAAATGTTAAAATTATAATTTGGTTGAAAGGATGGAGTTAACAATTGGTATCTATAGTATACCTTTTTGGGGAAATTAGGCACAATATCCAAAAAAATTCAAAGAGTCTTAAAAACATTGACATTGAAAACTTTATTTCTCTACACCCTCATTGACAATGGAATTCACATTGACTCCATGGTTATGAGACAACTGGGAATGCCCAAGGGAATTGATATTAGGTTCTCAGATAGGATTGAAAACTGATATATGTGGCTTCTTAAAATTGAGTGGCTCAATAATTTTCACAAATACTTCACATACTTCCCCCCTTCAATACTTTCTCTAGTTTCAAAACTAGAAAAAAATAGTAAACTAGTTTTCCTTGGTTTTGTTCAAAACACCACCGATCCTTTCCAAATTTATTATGGAAGGAACATATGGTATTTCAAACATACTAATAGACCTCATACACTCAATTTTTGAATCATAAAATTCATTTTGACATGATATTCAAGTTTTAACAATTTTGGCCCATTTCTAGATTTAGACTAGTGAAACACAAGTTGATCCAAACACACCCAAATGAATTAAAATTATTTATAGAGGATCTTGAAGGGTATCAGGAAATCCTAATTAATATTGTGAATTCTCATACACTTTCCAAATTCCTCTGTAACTTGATTTTTACAATAATGAGGGAACGACAAAAACACTACGAAAATTGATGTTAAAACCCCCAAGGGTAGATGACACTTTTGGATAACCAGTATGACCCTCCAAAATTTCATAATAGAGTATGGGGATGGATATCATACATCAATTTCTAAAATTATTTATGTTTATTAATATTTTCAATCTGATTATGAGGCACAACATTTGTATGCTAACTTTCATGGAAATTGCTTATGGGGAAATTGCATTAATAGCTTAAGTTTGGCACATGAATAGTTGAATAAATGGTTAATATAGTAACATAAAATATAATGTTCATCTATATAATACCAATTAATGTCCCCAACAACATCAAACTCAAAAAAAAATTCCTCATACAAATCAGATATAAAACTCTTTCATGCTTGAAGCCATATTCCTAAATACTAGTTATTCAAAAGAATGGGAATGCAAGACTTTTACACATGTATTCATTATATTTCTAATTAAAAATACTATGGACTTAATAGTACAAATCCATACATCATATACCCAATCTTGGGAATCAAATATAATCGGCAAAGCACAAGCACCACTCCAACAAGTGCGACATCATCCTCAAAGTATGAGGAATCGTGAAGTGGGAATGAAGAACCTCCACCAAAATATTGACCAAATAAGGAGAAAACAAAACATGAAGAGTTCAAGTGTCTCAAATAAGTCTCATCAATACACCCATGAATATGTATATTATGATAACGTAACAAAGGATAATGCTACAAATGTAAATAAGATGGGACACTAGACATGCCATTATCAAAAGGAGAGATAGAAATCCCATACTCCTCATGTGGCACCATTAAAAAGAAACGTTTCACCCATACTTTGCTAGGATGAATGCTGGAAAATTTGGAAGTTTAGGATGTACGAGAAAGAATAAACTCACCCAAAGGATTAAAAAGTGCAAACATTTCATCATATGAAGGATCCATAGGGACATGAACATGAATCTCCCTCAAAGGTGTGAGAATTTCCTCATATGTTAGTTCCAAGGTAGTGGAATTATGCACTTCTTCAAAAAGTGTGTAACCATTTTCAAGAGGAAACTCAAGTTCCTATTCCACCACAACAAGTTATTGGATCTCATCATGACCATAATCAAACACATTAAGAACCTGCAATTTTCCATGTTTATCATGATCCCTCATGTCTGATAATCCTACAGGAAATCTACCATGTGACAATTTGAAACATAGGAGGAAGAACAAGTATCTTGAAACCTCTCAAGAATTTGCTCATTTAAAATTTTGATATTATTAATATTTTCATTATTATTCAAGTATGCTTCATATAACCGTTCATTAATCTCAACCAAAATTTTTCTATAAAAAATAAAATACATGAAATTACCTTCAATGTTGCACATTCCTCTTTGAAAATTCTCCATTTCTTCAAGGATGGATCCTCCAATGAAGAAAATTTACAACAAGAATTGAATACCGATTCTTTATTGTCATTGAGTATGATAAGGGACTCATGTATTTTCCCTTCCCTCATCTTCAAAGACCCTTCAATGAAGGATGGTTCATGGGAGTAATCCTTTTCTTCTTCTTTCTTCTTGATTTGATAAACTTCTTGAAGCTTAAGTGATGATGGGAAAGTTGATCTTGGTTCTTCATTATCTGCCAAAATATCTCCATCTTCATGCCGATGAGAACTTTGGATTTTAGAAACACTTTCAAATATTATCTATATGTCACCAACATTGAGTTGTGAGAACCCATTAGTCGGTACTCCTTCAAAGTAGAAGCGTCCATAAATAGATTCCCTTTGGTCCATGTACATAGTAGAATGTGTCTCAGAATGATATTATATAGTTTCAAGGGACTTTTCTTAATTCTCATGTGTTGTTTCCTCATCTTTTTCAGAGTCACTTTGGAGGGACTTTCGATCCTCGTGATGCTATTCTTTTTCTTCTTCACCACCCACATAACTTGCTGGATCCTTATGATCCTCGATAATTAAGGATTTTTTATTGTTATTTAATGAGTTCACATATTCCTTATTTTTCATAAATACATAAAACCAATCATAAAATTATTCAAAAATAATGGTCTTATGTGTCTCTCCATGATGGGAACTAAATCAACCCCTTGCTCCCAACTTACCCTTAAGTTGGCTAGCAACCAACTTGAACCCTTGCATAAACTACTTGGTTGTATCATAAAAATATGACTTCATGAGTTTATTAAATTCATACCTATCATCCATAAATTAAATAGGTGCCAATACCATGCTCTAATACCATTGTAATGTCCCTACTTTGAATTTTGGAGAAAAGTACAATTCAAACAATTTTTTAGCTTTCCTAGTCAAGACTCTAGGGGGTTCCAAATGACTCTAAATGGTCTTGAATTTGAAATGAAATGGTATAGAGCGTCTTAAAACATCCTAAAATTTTATATGTAAAATTTCTATCAAAATTTAGGCCTCTAAAACCTTGTTTGGGTCTAAGGACAACAATGCAATTTTACTAGGAAATTGTGTTCAAATTCCCCTAAGGGTGAAGGTCAAACTAGCTCTCCAAATGAAATACGAACCTAAAAAATTTAATATCGGAGTATGTGGATTAATATCAGACATCAAGGGATGTAATTAATCATGGGTATCATCTCTGTAAAATTATTATAAATTTTAATATTCAGATGACCACTTTCAGGGAAATTGCTTATGGGGAAATGACATAACTAGCTCAATTTTGACAGATAAAAGGTAGAATTAAAGGTTCAGATAAGGAAGTGACATATATATACCATATAAATAATAAAAATTTATCCCTCAAAATTATTACGTATCAGTGAAATCCCTTCATGCATGTCTGCTATACAACTCATTTAGTATGGGAGTCAAATAAATAAAAACTAGTGATTTAATAGCATGGAATTGCAAGAGTTTTACATCAGGAATTTTTGGATTTAAGGACATGGAGAATAGGTACATTAAATTAAAGAGTAGCACATCATATATTTATTTCAAAAATTCATCAAACTCATAGAATGTCCCTCATAAGAATCTGATATAAAACCACTTCAAGATTGAAGCCAAATCCATGAAAACTAGTTATTCAAGAGCATGGGGAATTCAAGCATTTCATGCATGTATTTGTGACATTTTAAATTAAATAGAACATGTATAGGATATTTCATATTGTGTAAATTGAACCAGGTGATAGATTAATTTTACTCACAACAATTAACAATTGATCATGCAAAATCACTCACAAAGAGACTGAAAATTGGAGTTGAACACTAAACTGTATTAAATCAGTGTACAATAGCCAACCCTATAAAATAATAGGTTGCTAAATAAATAACATGCAGCAGGGATTCGAATGCATGCAGAGCAATTCGAATCTAGCATAAAGCAGGCTTACCAAAAATAAGCAAATCCCCCATAGTTGTAAAAAGCTGATCCCAAATCTGTCATGGAGCTCACGAATTGGCAAAATGGCTTAGGAAAGCTAAAGAGTGGTGGAATGGAAGCTCATACATGCTTTTGCATGGAGAAAATAGAGGATGATGTGTAGGACAAAAAACTAGTCAACCTCACCTAGTCTAGCTTTTCCTTTTGCCTTAGAACTCTGAAAAAGCAGGCAATAAAACAGAAAAAGTAGAAGGGCACCTAGGAGGCCAGGAATAAAGCGGAATTGATTCCTTTAGCTCTCTCATGTGCTACATGAGTCAAATAAGGCAATTTTGACCATTATAGATAGGCAAATGACAACTTGCACAAGGTGGGACACATGAACTACGCAAATAAGACAAAAATAATGAAAGTAATGTCTAAGTGGGTAAACTATGGGTTGATTATTATAACACCCCCCCTTAAGCCTGACTTATGAGTAATATATCAGAAAATTATAGGGCCTAGAAACAAGGCTTAGTCACCCTTTACATACTGCATGTCCATTTAAACAAGGAAAGAGGCAAAACCAACTTGGGAAAATCCTCCCTTAAACATGGACTGTAAAACAAAATTGTAGAATCTTGTCTTCACTCATGCTTGCATAGCATGATCAGCAATCCCCAGCAGTGATTTGAGATTGCTGAAGGTCTTCTCACAAAATTATTTGGTGAATATATATAAGCTACTTGTTCTCAAGATGAGCAGAAGAGTAGGTGAATGGTGCCATCATGCACAAGTTCTCTGATATAGTGCATATGGATCTCAATGTGTTTGGTTTCTGCTTCTGAACTGGATCCTTACAGATTCAAATGGTACTTTGGTTATCACAGTAGATGGTAGTAGAGTACTCTGGTTCAAAGCCACACTCTCCAAGTAAACCCTGCAACCATAAACATTGAGTTGTTGCATTAACAACTCCTCTGTACTCTGCTTCTGTAGATGAGAGTGCAATGGCACTCTATTTCTTGCTTGACCAGCTGATTGGCCCTTCTGCAAGCATGAACACATATCCTAAAGTGGACTTTCTGTCTGTGCTATGACCTTCCCAATCATTGTCCGTAAATCCAATCAAATCAGGATCAGATTTTGCTTTATAGAAGATCCCATGTGTCCTTGTTCCCTGAACAAAGTTAAGGATCCTTTTGGCTGCTTTCCAATGGATCTCATGAGGCTGATCCATGTATCTAGAATCCACACTTACTGCATAACAAATATCAGGTCTATTATGTGTCAGATACAATAAACATCCAATCAATTGCCTATACAGTGTATTGTTTACCATCGGTGAAGAATCAGCTTCATCTAGCTTCACTCCTGAAAGGAAAGGAGTTTTGCTTGCTTTGCAATCCTTCATTTTGAATTTTTTCAGCAATTCCAAGTCATAATTGGACTGGTGCACCTTGATTCCAGCTTTGGTTTGAGCAATCTCAAGCCCCAAAAATTGACTTAAGAGCCCCAAATCTGTCATGGAGAAGGCTTGGTTCATAGCTCCTTTTAAGGAAGCAATCTCAGCCTGTGAGCTTCCTGTAATGAGGAGGTCATCAACATATAACACAATGATCATTAATGAACCATTAACTAACTTAAAATAGACATTTGGATCTGATTTGCAACGAACAAAATTCAGTGATAGCAAGAAGCTATCGATCTTGGCATACCAAGCCATGGGGGCTTGCTTTAGCCCATACAATGACTTTCTCAACCTACACACAAGGGAAGGGTTAGTAGAAAAACCTGGAGGCTGCTGCATATATATCTCTTCAGTGAGTTCTCCATTCAGGAAGGCACATTTTACATCCATGTGATGTACCTCCCATTGCCTTGAGGCTGCAATGGCTAGAGCTAGCCTCATGCAATCCATCTTTGCCACTGGGGCAAAGGTCTCATTCTAATCTATGCCATGAACCTGTGAGTACCCCTTGGATACCAATATGGCCTTGTACTTCAGTGGTGAACCATCAGCAGCAAATTTGGTCTTATAGACCCACTTACACTGTACTAGCTTTCTCCTTGGGGGAAGATCCACTAGCTCCCATGTGTTGCTCTTCTGGAGTGAGCTGAACTCCTCCTTCATGGATATTTTCCATATTCAATATCCTTATGCTTATTCATATGTTTGAGGATCAGACTCCACCATCAAATATCATTTTTCAGCAAACATAGGATCCTTCATGCACAGACCACTCTCAAACTGAGATCTAGTCCTCCTTGGGTCATTGGGATCCCCAGCTAGCTCTCCTGCTACATGTAGTGTCTTGGATGCCCATTTTGGCCTTGTAGGGATGTTAGGGTCTACAATAAACTCATCTCCATCAGACAAATCAGAATCAGCATGTTCAACAAACTTTTTACTTACTTCTTGAGGTTCAGGTGGTGAAGAGGCTTCACCAACTTCCACTGTTGCAAGGGGTTCTTCTTCAAACTGAACACACCTTTCAATGAAGGCTTTGTTTGTGCTAAAATTTATCAACTTGTACCCTTTTGAATATTCATAGTATCCAACAAAAAGACACTCTTGGCTTTGGGGCTACAAAGCCTTCCTCTTCTCTGTTGGAATTCTAGCCCAAGCCTTTGAGCCAAAAATCCTGAAATGGGTCACATCTGACTTGTGCCCACTCCATGATTTGGAGGGAGTCATGCCATCAAGCTGTTTGGGAGGCACCCTATTCTGAATATAGGCTACAAAGTTGATAGCTTCGGCCCAGTACTTTGGTGGAAAATTTTTGGCCTCCATCATGCATGTTGCCATCTCCTTCAGTGACCTGTTCTTCCTCTCAGCAACACCATTTTGCTGTGGTGTGTAAGGGATAGAATGCTACATCAGAATAACTGCATATGCACAATAATTAATAAACTCAGAATTGACATACTCACCACCATTGTCAGATCTGAGGGCCTTGATTTTTCTTCCAGACTGGTTTTCAACCAAAGCCTTAAAGACTTTGAATAGGCCAAAAACTTCAGACTTGTGTTTCAGGAAGTGAACCCAACAATACCTGGAAAAGTCATCAATGAAAGTCAATTCATATTTGGCCTGACTCATGGACATATGAGGGAACGGGCCAGCAACATCATTGTGGATCAGCTCGAGGGATGCAGAGGTTCTCTCATGACTAGCTCTCTCAAATTCGTGCTCTGGGTGTTTTCCTAGGATACAACCTTGGCAGACTCCTTTGGAAAATTTTATCTTGGGAAACCCTATTACCATCTATTTTTCACTAAGATCAAAAAGATACTTGTAATTTAGGTGGCCAAATCTTTCATGCCACAGCTTGCTGGCTTCATTAGCATGAATGAGAAGAGCAGAGGGGTTTGAGTAAGGTAGGAAGTGTGAGAACATGTATACCTTTTGAGCATGATTCGCAACTCCTTTTGCAATGACTCTACCAGTTGAGATTTCTGTGATCTCAACTTCATCAGGTGAGAATATGACTTTCTTAGGAGACACAGTGTGGGTCATCTGGTACACTGATAGGAGGTTGGAGGCAAGACCAGGCACATACAGCACATTGTTGAACTGACCATGATCAAGATCTATCCTTCCTTTACCCAAACTTTCAGTGAGAGAGTCATCTCCCAGTACTATAGATGGTCCTTTCGACTTGTCCAGTGAAGAGAAGGCCTCCTTAGTCGAAACCATGTGTCTTGAAGCTCCAGAATCAATGATAAAACTGGGTGAGCTTGATGTGCCAGCAACTAGAGCATGAACTCTCTCTCTGTCATCTGAACTTGATCCTCCTTCTCTCTTCTTTGAGATTTATGGAAGGGAGATGCCATTCTTCTCCAGGAGTTGGGTCAGCATGTCTATCTACTTTTTCATACAAGAGCTTTCAGAGTGATTGACCTTATTTCAGTATGCGCAGTTGTTCATTTCACCTTTGTTCTTCTTCTTCTGGTAATTCTTCTTGGGACCTTGTGGATCCTCCGGAGACTGTTTCTTGTCTCTCTTTTACTCAGGTGGATTTTTAGCTTTCTTTTTCCCTTTTGAATCCACCTTCGAATCTCCAGCAATCAAATCTTGATCTTTGGATGGTTTGATGGTGCCCATCATCACCAGCTTATCCTGTTCTTGTGTGAGAGATTCCATGAAATCTGCAAGGCTAGGCATCTTCCATGTTCGAGCTGTCAGTTTTGTGGCATAGAAGGGCGAAACAAACACTGAATAGTCAGGGCCTAGCTTCAAGAGGATGGTCAGTATGAGCTGATCATCTTTCTTTTCGATCCCACACTATTTCAACTGCAAAACTAGTGCTTTGAACTTGAAGAAATATAGCTGCAGGGATTCAAAGCTATTTGGACTCAGAGAAATCAGCTCATTTTCAATTTGATGTCCCCTCATCTCATCTGTCTTTCCAAAAATATCAGCAAGCTTCTCCCATACTTTATTCGGTGATGTCAATCCATCAAGATGGAAAAGGAGGTCTCTGGAAATACTCAGACACAGGAGGCCATAAGCCTCATCCCTCCTGTTGTGCCATTTTATCTTCTCTGCAGCTGCATTGGGCTCTGCTTCTGTTGCCATAGTCACCCTGTAGAGGCATTTCACTCTCAATAGTATCTCCATATCTGCTTTCCATTCAAAGAAATTGAAGGGAGTCAAGATAGTTTTCTGTGATTGATCCATAGCTTAGAAAATCTGTCCCGGCTGTCAGTAGAAGGCTCCCAGTCACTGATGTCGAACCTACAAAACAATTTTTGAAGTAGAGAAGCAACCTACAATGGCTCTGATACCATGTGGAAATTGAACCAAGTGATAGATTAATTTTACTCATAACAATTAACAATTGATCATGCAAAATCACTCACAAAGAGACTGAAAATTGGAGCTGAACACTAAACTGTATTAAATCAGTGTACAAATAGCTAACCCTGTAAAATAATAGGTTGCTGAATAAATAACATACATCAGGGATTCGAATGCATGAGGAGCAATTCGAATCTAGCATAAAGCAGGCTTACCAAAAATAAGCAAATCCCCCATAGGTGTAAAAAGCTGATCCCAAATCTGTCATGGAGCTCACGAATTGGAAAAATGGCTTAGGCAAGCTAAAGAGTGGTGGAATGGAATCTCATACATTCTTTTACATGGATAAAAGAGAGGAGGATGTGTAGGACAAAAAACTAGTCAACCTCACCTAGTCTAGCTTTTCCTTTTGCCTTAAAACACTGAAAAAGTAGGCAATAAAGCAGAAAAAGTAGAAGGGTGCCTAGGAGGCCAGGAATAAAGAAGAATTGATTCCTTTAGCTCTCCCATGCGCTACATGAGTCAAATAAGGCAAGTTTGACCATTATAGATAGGCAAATGACAACTTGCACAAGGTGGGACACATGAACTAGGCAAATAAGACAAAAATAATGAAATTAATGTCTAAGTGGGTAAAATATGGGTTGATTATTCTAACACATATCCATACATCATATACACAATCTTGGGCATCAAATATCCTCAGGAAAGTCAAAGAAACACTCCAACAAGTGCACCATCAACATGAGAATGTGGGGGAAAGGAGAAGAAGGAATGAGATAATAGGGAGATTGTTGAGAATTCAAATGTATCAAACTTCAAACTACAACTAAAAATATTTAATTAATATCCAATTATATGTCTGAATGGCCTCTCCATCAACCAGCTTGTAAAGGAATCCAACTCCATCGAAATTGGTTCACAAAAGGGAGAGTGAAAACTCAATGTCAAATGGGAAAACAAAAGATCTCCAAATATCCAAACTCCAATTAATAAAGTATTAAATTAAATTATCCTTCCTAATGAAATCCTTTCATTAAATTCTTAAGGAATCCTAATGTCGAATTTCCCTCCATGGGCCTCCTCCAGCTGATCTTAGTGGTTTAGTGACTCTCATGACACTTGTCTTGTTCTTCAAGCTCCAATTCTTTTACCAATTCCAATGGATGCATCTAACTCCCAAATTCGACCTCTTGGTGGATATTTTTAGCACTTTCATGTCATATTTTTCATATGTCTACAATTAGGTATGTATTTGTCATACTTTTCATAGAATATTTCTTCATTTGTTGTCAAAGAGTGCATGGAATCTCCTTCCAAGTGGAACACCTTTCCTTTTAGTCTCTTCCTCTTCCATGTGAGTTAATATCCTTTACCTATTCAAACTAATTTCCTCATTATATGATATTTTATACCACATCACCCTCCAATAATGTTACATTACCCATGTGTTCAAATTTGGATGAAGATCATGGCAAGTGTGTGGGGAATCTAGTCATCCAAAGGCTTCACAAGCTTCAAAGTGTCTTATTGAACCCATGCCACCTTATTTTCTTCTAGTTTATCATTTATGTGACCCTTTTAAGTGTGAATATGGTGAAATAAATTCCTCTTGGGTCCCATATCCCATTATTACAAAATTTATGTCTCCATCTCAACCTAGGGAACTAGTAGGTTGGTGGAATGTTATTTGCAAGTAGTCTTATTTGGAAATTATTTAATTAGGGACATAACAATAAAACACTTTCCTAATATGTAAATATGGTCAAAAATTGTATGAATGAGTTGTTACAGCTGATACGCTGAAACTCTCATGCTTTTAGGAGAGAGAAACAAGAGGGGTGAGTTGTGTAAAAAAAAGGTAGTTTCATTAGACTAGCTTTCACCTTTTTCCTTTAAAGCTGCTGAAAAAGAAGGAAACTATGGATAAGGAAAGAATGTGCACTTACTAAACTAGGAATTCTGATGGGTTGTTAGAATATTATCCAAAATATTTCCAAATCACTCCTGGAGGCAATTTACATAAGTTTGACAACAAAAATGCAAGTGGATGCAAACTAGCTAGTGTAGTACCTAGGAATTTAACCGACATGATTAAATTTTATATCCTAAGCATGGAAATGGATTTTTATTATTATAAAACCCCCTCTTAATACTGACTTATGTAAAATATTGTAAAAATATCATAGATATAGGTCCTAGCAACAAGGAGTAGTCTCCCTTTACATACTGCTTGTCCATACAAAACAAGGAAAGAAACAGATCCACAAAGGTGAAAATAATCCCTTAAACATGGACATGAAAACATGTATGAAATATTGTATCCAATCATTCTTCACTACATTATCAGCTATCCCTAGAAGTGATTTGAGATTGCTGAAAGTCATCTCAGAAAACACCTTGGTGAAGATGTTTTTAACTTGTTCAGATGATCACGACCATCCATTTAACATTATTAAAAACAAGATCACAACCATCCCCAATTTATTTCCCATACAAGTAAACAACACCATAAATCACATTAAACAACATTTCACCATTATTTTACACAATAGCAAATTGGCAAGAGTGCCATTCCAAGCAATGGCATGGTTGTAAGCTAAACCCCATATTTTAAATACCAAAACAAGAATGTAAGTACAAATAGTGAAATACACAAAGTCATAGCCTTGTCAAGCTAGTGACAGTATCCACGATAAATCCCCAACTATGAATTCCCACATTCATACCCACTATAATTTATAAATAAATCCTACACATTTGCGATTTCAAACAAATGCACCATTCCAATCAATGGTACAACCAACATAAACACAATGTCTTCATTAAACAACAAAATCATACGCTTAAGCTACCAACCCAATATTATTACAGAGCAAAGTCATGATAATTATGGTCTGAAGACACCAAACTTAAACACCATAAAACCCCAATACATCATACGCATATCTGGATGCTTTAAACATAAACAAAAATTTATACATTTGAAATCCTGAACAACATTCATTCATTCATGATTACAAATGCCAAGCTCAAATCTATGCCTAAGCACCCATACATAGAGGTAACAAGTTTAGGCTTATTTATATAGTGCTTACCCATGAAGGGTATGCGTCGAAAACCTAGGAGACACATGACCTGCCCAATAGGAACCCTATCACCTCCAAACGAAGAAACAGAGCATGATTAGAAGTATACCAATCCTCCAACTGAGACAATTAGTAAAAATGTTGCAAACCTAGGTGGAGAGCATAGCTTTTCCCAAGCGTAAATGCAAACCAGACCTCACAAAATAACAAAAACCAGAGAGCCAAACAAAGCTTAACCATCACTGATCCAAATGACTCGTTCATCCATGACATACCAAGCTTATGGCTTGAGCTCACCACATCCCAATGAGCATTTACTTCACCACCCTATCCACTACCAATGTCGAATTTTATCCCCATTCCTATAGTTTCATATCCACAAATGCGACTTAGTAACAAGAACTTCAACTATAGTTTCAACACTCCCCCTTAAAGAGAACAATAATCTCCTAACAAGAACTTCATTGTCTATAGGAATAACGAGAGAGATAATATTCAAGAACATCAAGGTAATACATCTATACATCATAGGAATTTTTTAACAATCATCAGTAAC
The DNA here is from genome assembly GCA_001517045.1 of Pseudotsuga menziesii. Classification (NCBI taxonomy): domain Eukaryota; kingdom Viridiplantae; phylum Streptophyta; class Pinopsida; order Pinales; family Pinaceae; genus Pseudotsuga; species Pseudotsuga menziesii. The sequence continues at coordinate 234,447 of LPNX011170138.1, forward strand.
TAAAAGAGTTACTCTTCAATGTCTTAAGTACTGGAAGATCATCTTCTACAATACTGAGTCTTCATCTTCTATAGGACTCGATCACTTAATCCTTTTCCAGCTACACTTTGATCTTTTGATTCCTATGTAGCAACACTTTCATCTTCTCCATCTTTTGCATCAACACTTCAATATTCTTGATCCTTTGCAACAACACTTTGGTCTTATCAATCCTTTGTACAAGCACTTTGATCTTCTTGATCCTTTGGAGCAGCACTTCGATCTTCTCTATCATTTGCAACATCACTTCGATATTCTCGATCCTTTGCCACACCACTTCGATATTCTCGATCCTTTACCATAACAATGCCTGCAGTACACATGATGTCTTTGTGGGATGATGAATCCCTATCACTTTAGGACATAGGTCCAAGGATGATGAAACTCTCATAAACATACTCCCCCTTAATGATAAGGGTCCAACATATAAGTGATACACACCTACCCCCACACTCACATGAAAATAATATAACAATAGCCCAACATATAAACCACTTATGTATTTGTTGAATTCTTCTCCAAGATTCTCTGGAAATGTTTCCTCTCCGATATTTACGACCATATAAGATAACGATAGTGTTGAGTGTTTTAAAGAGGAATTCCTTTTTGTTCCACATCTCAAGGTTTTCCAATTTGTAATTGTTTTGAAAACTAAAGTATCACCATCCAGTAATCATCTTCTCGATGCTATAGTTCCAGTTGATCTCGCTATGAAAGTCAATTCCTAGATATTTATAAAAAGTTACTCCATATAGGTTTCTATTATCATATAAAAAATTGTCGTAAGTCCCTTATTGGATTTGATAATCATGACCTTTTTTTTCTCATCGTTAATGGTCATGCCCATATTGGAGAAAAAAAACTTGAGAATTCTTAATTGCTTCTCAATATCATAGGGGTAGCATTCCATATGAATGATATCATCAGTATAAAGAAGATGCATGATGACTATTGGTTCTAAGGTCATGTTAGCATAACTTCCTTCTTCTAAACAAGCTTCTTTCTTATCAATGTAAATTTCGAAAAGGGTAAAGGAGAGGGGGAACCCTTCCTTAACTCCAATATTACATTTAATATATTATGAACATCCTTTAGTGTTTATAAATTTGGCAATGACGTTCTCATATAGTCTTATAGTCTCAACCCTCAACTCGAAAGGAACCTTTAATTCTTCTAATCTATTACATAAGTAATTTCTAGCAGAATATCAAAATATTTTTTAAGTTCCACAAAACAAGAAAAAATATTGGATTTATTGTTAAAATAATCGTCTTAATGTTCTTAACTGTAACAAGGCATCCCATGGTTGAGTGTTGTCTTGTAAATACTACCTCACCTTTAGCTCACCTTCATTCATTTTCTAGCCATATGCTAATCTTGTTTTCCACAATAATACCATATAACATAACTAAAAGAGGGCTAATCATAATGGCTCAATCATTATAGGAGTTATCTTTATTTCCACTTTTAAAAACAAGAAGTATATGGCTATGAGTCTAGGGATTAGGAAAACCATGATTGACTTCTAGAATAAAGAGATCATCAATAACCAATGTTCACATGCATGCACACACAACGGTTCTTTGCTCTCTCTTTTTTTTACAATGGGAATTGACAACTAGGGACAGGTTTGGTACTTGCGTGACTCAAAGCTGAGGGATCCAATCCCAGTACCACTATACCCCTAGGTGCACCCACACAACCCGAACGCATGGGGCATGACTAAGACATAGGGATTTGAACTTATAACCTCCATTTACACCATGTCTTTCATATTAAGTGAATCGTCAGTTAAGCTACACCCGTATATGCTATAAAGTATGTTTTATTTCTAATAAATATGTTATTAATTATTTTAAATCAAATTTGTATTCAACCTTATCATTATTTTATCGACTTTTATCTATCTATTATTCATAAATTCAAGTGTATTATCAAATTATAGTGATATAGTATAGTATCTCGATAAGTATTATGGTCCTATATAAAAATCCATAAGTAAGAAATATCATGATAATTATTGAAGAATATTCAATTGAAGAATAAGAATATTATTTATATATTAAAAATAATATATATATATATATATATATATATATATATAAATAATCCGTCATTTTCATATTAAAGATGGTGGGAAAGCGGTTTCTTGAATTTTGTCCGTGTGAAATTTTATAAGTTGTTTACTATTACCAGTTTTAATGGATATGGAATGTTTTATGAAACGATATGTTGCTTCAATCTAAAGATCAAGTTTTTGATTGATTAATTTCCCAATGTTATTCTGAATTTGACAAGTTACATTGTGCCATTTAAAGCTAGAACTACTTCATCTAGGTGTAAATGAAAACGTTTTTGTTTTTTTTTAATGTGAATGCTTCCATGGTTCTTAAGCGATTCATGAGCTAATGGTGCTTCAAATTTAGTTTATAAGTAGTTTGGAAATGTGACTGATTTCTTGAAATATTCTAGGGTCTTGATTCTTGTGATGGCCATTAGAATTTTGAAAAAGTTTTCAAATTTAGTTAAGTAGTAATTTGGAAATGTGACTCTTTTGACAGTTTTAATATTAAAAAGTATTAATGAAATAGAAATTATTAATTTAGAATGTTAACACTATATTATTAAAAAATTAATTTACAAAGTATATTTTTTAACACATAGCACTCATCTTTAAATACAAGACACTTATTTTTTACTTTTTAATATTCTCTAAATAAAGCACTTTATTTCATAATCTTAGACATTTTAATTCTCAACCCTCCTTTTCATAATCTCCAAATGAAGCAAATAGAAGTGCTACTATGTAGAACAAATTCTATATAAAAAAACAATCAATTATGAATAATGTTTTATTTATGATTCCATTTTTATTATTTGAACATAATCCTCAATTTTAAAACGTTTAATTATAATATTTTTTTATTACATTAATTTATTTTAATAATTTCAAAAACTCATTAGTTACCTATTATTATAAACTCTTACTAAAATATTTTACTTTATATTAAATTTAAAAAAATATATTATAAACAAACAACTATAATAAAATAGTATTTTTTTTCATAAATTCATTACTGAACCACAATTAAGAACTCTTAAGATATTGGCATATCATTGAAAATAATTCTTAAAATAATGTTTTATCCAAATTTTTAAAACTTCCTATAAAAATAATTAAGAACATTATTACCATTTTAAAACAATTAATTCAATTATTTAATTAATAATTTAATATAATATTTTAATATTATTATAAATTCAAGTGGTGTTGGTGTAAAGATACCATGGTTTAGTTAAACCATTAAAGTATTAATGAAAAATACATTGACAATGTCAAAAATATTATTACTTCTAAGTTTAAAGAGAAATTCTGGTGTGAGAAAAATTTAGCGGTTAAGAGAAAATTAAGATACTATAAGGAGGTCGGTAATCCTAACTTGAAAGATCAAGTATCTCTTGGTAGTAACTAGCGCACATAATAAAATTAATATAGCAAAGATTAGAACAAACTCTCATGAACTCCATAACAAAACATGGTATTGGTATATTCCTAAATCTTTATGGGTGGAAAGGGTTTTCCATCTATGTGAGTCTATGAGCATAGAGGATGAAAATCACATTCTCTTAGAGTGTGTTACTTACACGCACATTAGATTCGAGTTTCATAGCGTTCGTTACAATACAAACCTTTATAAGCTCGTAACTTGCCAAAACTATCATGAGCTTGGAAAGCTTTTTTGCAAGATTTTTAAGCACAGAAAAAAGATTTCAAAGTAAACCTAGTATTTTCCTTCTTAAGGTGTGATAAACCAAAGTTGGTCTTACTGGACGTTAATCATCATCACCATCATCATTAAAAGTCTATATGAAAATAATTAACATCGGTATTATTATATTTTATTAACATATCTTTCTTAATTAATCATTTATTATAATTTTTTTTATAAAAAAGAAATCAAAAACCACAAATGTAAATCCCTATCAAAATATTTTTAATTCTATAATATTAAAAGTAGATATGAACGTAATTAACATCATTATTACTGTATATTTTTAATATGCCTTTTTTAATTAATCATTTAATATATATATTTTTTCTGTGTTGTAGAAATCAAAAACCACTCATGTAAATGCTTCTCAAAGAAGCTATGTTGGTACAAAATCAACTTTTCTTTTAGACTTAAACATCAAATAATAGACATTATGCCAAAGGAGTCCATTCTTGTTTGTTGGGTGTTTTCTAATCAAACGCAAGAATAAATTGACCTTGATGTGCTTTCTTGCCAAATGTAGAAGTTAAAGCTAAAAAGAATGGCATTGTGGTGAAAGGAGTCAAATTGTTGTTGGTGGGTGTTTCCTAATGAAATGGCAAAACAAATTGATATGGGACCAAATGTTGGTGTGCTTTTTTCTTGTCTGAGAGAGCAATAGGCACCCAACACACAAAGTCCTTAGTCAAGAAGCTCACAACACCACCATGGAGTGACATTTCACCTACACACGCCGTACATGGAATCATAACTATTTCTTCCTTTTGACGAAATTATTTGAGAAAGTGGGTATGACTGACTCCCATGTTGGAATTGGCACATCAAGTTTTCTTGGTCCTCACTCTTGTCGTCCACTAAGTATTCATGGCTTGTCAATGCCTTTTTGGCTTTAGATTTTCCGTCCCAACAATATCCCGTTTTTTTAGTTCATGATGGACGCCTTTATTTCACTTCTTGAGTTAGTCGTTGTGAAGAATGATAAGCATCACGTACAATAATGACACCATGAATTTTGTAAAAGATATTATTTCATAATGAGATGCTGAATTTCTTAAATATTTTATTGCATATGTTTGTTTGAATGGCATCTTTAAAGTGACGTATATTCCGACCTAAAAGATACATATTTCTTTACAAATTTCTTTTGTCATTTTATCTCCTTTTGGAAAAACGTAGAAATGGCTGCCTTCGTTGACATTCAAAGCTTCTCACCGTCCAAGAGGATTTTGGGTTTTCATTGTGTTATAACTTTCAAATCCGCATGAGATTCTTCGTTACACGGAAAGCTTTGATGCCCATTCGAATCTATTCCTCGCCATCCAAGAAAGTAGATAATATAAAATAACGTGGATAAACATGGTAGTAGACGATGGAGCCTGTTGGCTGACCCTAATGCATGGAAGCTTCGTGGCGATGTAAGCGGTTAAAGCGTTGTGCAATTATGGTGATAGTTTTATTTTTATTGAAAAAAAAAATCTATTTAATATTGGGTTTTTCTAAAATTGTATTTTCATGTAAATTTTATGACTAGACAATAAAAAAATAAATTACATTTACAATCATATCTAATAATATAACATAATGTTTAATTGATAAAATATACTAAACTCAAAAAATAAACTTCAAAACATAAAGCAATTCACAAACTTATTTTTCAAGTTCATTGTACATTTCCTCATGGATAATTCACCCAACTTTACACTTGACAAAATTGTAGATATAAGCGTTTCATCTTTCACCCGTTGCAATGCTCTCAACAGTGTTATAGTCATATCTCCTGGAAAATTCTTGACTTCACGGCCTCCTTGACCGCTACTCCATGCAACTGGTTTAATTTTCTTTACCTTTTGTTTTTTTATGTCAATAGTATCCCACATGTTAAATATCTCTTCAATTAAATCCTATATTAGCCTCATTCTAAATGTCAATTGAAAATAGTTATCTACAGCTCTAAATGCATCACTTCCTTTCAAACCTTTTTGTTTCACACCATCCTCTTCACTCGGGAAAATTGTTTCCATACAACATTGTTTCCGGAAATCTGCATCAACTTTTGATTTATCCCCACCACATATTTTGCTCAAATTCATTGTGGATAAATCTTACCTTTTGAATGAATGTAATGGACATCCTATAATATTTATCTTTGTGTGATCTTTGTTATGATCCCATGTCAATCTTTTTGCTTCCACGTCTGTTAAACCAACATATATTATGCATTTGAATCTTTGAAAAATGGGTTTTTTCGGAAACTCTTGCATCAATTCTCTTCTCGCCTCTGGATAATGATTCCCCCAGAAACATAGTAGTTATAATCAAAACACTTTGATTCATCAAATGCATCTCTAACAAGAATATCTTTTGTGTCAACAAGAACTAGGTGGTCAACCACACGTGCATCAGGATTGAGACTCATTAATGCTTTCAAGTTATGAACATGCGAGCAATGTGGTTTCCTAATTTGACACTTTTATTGACCTTATGCCCGTCTATAAAGTTGCTTAACATTTAAATCAAATGTATTCCCATTGTGAGCCAACTTATCCCTCTCCAATCGATCCCGAATGGCATTTTGTGTTGTCTTAACAACACCATCATCTAGATCACCATCTGGAGTGATGATTTCAGAACTATCCCCATAAATTTCACTTTGATTTTCAGTGTTAACATTGGATTCAACATCTTGTCTCCTTATTTTATGTCTTGAAGTTGGTGTATCTAAATGAACAACTTGTTGATCAGGAATGAAAGAAGCCTCATCCATATATTTTTAGAAGAGTGTTTCTTACTCTTACCAATAGAATTAACATCCTCATCAGCAACAATTTCTTAATCAAGTTCAATTGGGCGAGATATTTTTTTAAATGTAACATTCTTAGGTACTGCAATTGATTTTTGGATTTCCTTTCCTTCTGTGTTTGCACTTCTTTAGTTTGTATATTTTTCACTCGTTTCTTCCTTGGTGTTTCTCACTTTTGAAGAATACCATTAATGACATCCATACAGTTTTCTTCAGTGGAATAAATTCCATTTAGAATACGAGAAAGAGGCATGCTAAATTCTTGAAAAATAAAACCATTGTTATATTAAAACTATTACATTGTCATATCTTCATAATTATAAAAATTTAAAAACATACAAACTTATATATAAAATTACACTTTTTCCCTGAATATCGTGCACAACTCACACAAAAAATTCAGTGAAAATTTCATCAATTTTAGGGTTTGAAACCTTCAAACAATATCGGATTTTGACATAGGTCTTAGCTTGTTTCAGTAGTGCATAAACAAAGTCTTTACCTGGAACCAAACAAATATCTCGCAATAATACTAATGAGTGATAATCATTTTTTTTCTAATAAGCAAATGTTGCACAATATAAATGAATATTATCTGGGTTCCCTTGGTATTTCTCTTTCAAAAACCAAGAATAGTCTATTTTCTCTTCTTATGGAGCATGTTTCCATTCCCTTGTGTTTTTGGATTTTAAATTCTTGATGGACATGACTTCGTCATGAGAAACATTATGTGATGACTCAACTGGATTTTTCAATGAATTCATTGTTAACATTACTCCAGACAGGTTTACAGATACATTTCTTGATGCCATTCAACCTATAAAAGAAAACATTTTTTTTTAGTTTATCTTAAAAAACAACATATCTATAATTGCACGACCCCTTTGGCTTCACCTTCCCTTTCAATGCACTATGCTTAAATTTAATGTAATTTTCTTTTAAATTTTTTTATTTTCCGCTTGGCCTTGGCTGGGAGACCAAAATTTACAATTTTTTTAAGGTTAGGCTTTGGCAGGCATTTTGGGCTCCCAAAGCGCAGCATGCCCCTAAGCGTAGCACAAAGCATATACACTCCTTCCTTGGGTTCCCTTTGGAATCCCTAAGAGGATGCACGATTATGAGAATCGTGCCATGCTGGGCACATGCTTTCGATGCCCAAAGGTCATTTAGGGGAGGAGCACAACTCCTCCCTACTACCCATAGGGGTGTGCAACGTGCCACTAAGGGTAGCAAGGAGGAGCTAAGATGCTCCCCCTGATTCCCTTTGGGAACCCAAAGCACGCCCAACAGGGCACATGATTCTGAGGATTACGTGCCCTATTGTGCAAGCGCTTTGAGCGCCCAAAGAGTGCCCGAGAAAGAAGCATAGCTCCTCTCACCTTCCCATAGGGATGTGCAACCAAAAGGCACCTGGAGTAGGAGCATAGGTCCTCATCGTGGCCCAGATGGGAGGAGCTTCTCATAGGGTAGGATTATCGCAGCACTCCTTCTCGTTGCCCGAAGGAGCGCATTGCGCACCCTTATGGGAAATAGAGAGGACCTACACTCCTCCCTTGGGCACCCTTTGGAAACCTAAATCACACACGTAATAGGGAAGTGCGAGTCATAGATGCACTCCTCCATAGGGCACCCTTTGGGAACCCAAAGAATGTGCTCAAGAGGGATGCACAATTATAAAAATTGGGTTGCCATATTGGGCACGCATTTGGGTGCTGAAAGGGTTCCCACGGGAGGATAGAATATCGTACCCTCTTCCCGTAGGGGTGTGTAGCAAGCTCATATGGGCAGTAGAGAGAATTTGCGCTCCTCCCCTGGGAACCCTTTCGAAAACCAAAGAGCACCCCAACAAGGCAACACGATTCTTAGAATTGCGCGTCTTGTTGGGCGTGTGCTTTGGGCACCCAAAGATTTCTTGTGCGAGGAGAGAAGCTCCTCCCCACATCCCATAGGAGCACTCCAACCCTAAAATAAACAAATAAATTGTAAAATTATGGGCGCCTACCTAAGTCCAAGCCCAAAATAAAAAATTTAAAAAACATATTACATTGTAACATCCCCAAATTATTAATTATTTAGTAATTATGATTTATTTTGAGTTATTGTTTAAATTGAATAAAATTTTATAGATTTCAAATATGCCAATAGGTCCCTAAAGGAAATATGTAATAAGACAATATGGTTAAATAAAATTATTAATAAAGGATGACAACAATGTAAAATGACTAAATTTTGCATGCAAGAGTGGGTGACAAGGAAGGCTTAACCTCAGGGAACTTAAAACAAGTGTCAAAAGTGCATTTACGACACTAGACACACCCTAAAAATCAGGTATTTTGTAAGCTGCGAAAATTCTAAGAGGAATTGGTTGCTTGTGGAAATATACCTAGGAAAAATAAACTATAAGTCTATGGAGGCATATGAGGGAGGTATGACATTGCTTAGTATTCTGGAAGAGAATTCGTTATTGTGTGAGCACTCTGGTGTTAGGTTCCTCATTGATTGATGAAGAATGAGATTGGAGTTGATGGTTACCACTCTCGGCATGCATGATTGAGCTCGGGGGTGATTAAGAGAAAAAATAAAAATTGTTCCTACCTTATTCGAGTCTCCAATAGTTCCAGGTTTCTTTAAAGTATTTATTTTCATTGTTTGTTTTTGTTTCATGTTGATATATATATATATATATATATATATATATATATATATATATATATATAAGTAAATGGAAGAAGATTATATGTGTGAGAATGTTAGTTTCAGTCAACAATCAGAATTATAATAGATGTTGACAAATCCTATTATTGTTTAGCTCCATCTGAGCATTATATATGTATTAATATGAATGGTAGAATTGTATTTCTATATCTAGATAGAGTATAAATCATTAATGTTAATAATAATCAAAGATATTCTTGTTATTCACAATTCATCGCGGAATAAGAAAAATATTCAAGTATCATCTCTTCACTAGAAATAATAAACTTATAGGTACCTTGGTACAGAATAGAAAATGTCATACTACAAGATGTTGCTAGTTACCGAAATTGTTTAACTATATTTATGTTGGTTACCAAAACCATTCAACTATATTTATATTGGTTACCAAAAATGTTCAACTATATTTTTGTTAGTTTTAAAAGGAAAAATGGTTTTTGTATAAGCACATCAATAGTTTTACTTATATACGAAAGTAATTATGTGTTGTATTTAATTACTCAGGCAACCTACTATAGCTACATATAGGATTTATGTCAGAATAATCAACCCATAGTTAGCTACCTTAGACATTAATTAATCCATTTTTGTCTTATTTTCCTAGTTTCCATATACCACGTTATGCAAGTTGTCCTCCACATGTCCAAAGTGGTCAAACTTGCTAAAACTGAGTCATGGAGCGCTTGGGAAACCACTTGGAATCAATTCTGCTTTATTCTTGGCCTTTGTAACACCCTGGTTTTGACCCCGTTGCATTAAATGTACATGATGTATATATTGTAATGAATCGTGGTGTGGAGCAAAAGGCAAAAGCCCCACCATCGATTTAGTGGTGTTATGTTTCGGATTGAAATGGTCACCGATGGTATATTAGGGCATGCGGCATACATATTGAATTTTTTCATCATGTAAATATGCATCTTTAATTAAATAACCCAACTAGCTATGTTCGCGGCAACTAAATTGAGAAGGGGCATGATTCTCATAAGGATAAGGGGGGGGGGATGTCAAACCTTGAATCAATGGGGAGAAATCCACGTGTCACCACCCTGTTTGATTTGCCCATCTTTCCTTGTCTTATCCAACTACCACCTTTAAACATTCTACTGAGTAGCTGAGGTAGTTATTGTTTTGGGAGTGGGGATGGCAGGATTGTCAGTCCTTTCCCACCTGCACACTCCACCACCAATGAACCTCACGTTGGGAAAAAGGAAGCGAACTCTCCAGGCTTTCCACTCTTTCCACGACGGAGCTGAAACACTCACGCACTTTTGACTACTGGGCATCCTCTCCATTGTTTGTTCATCTTCATGTATAGGCGGAGCTGTTCATCCTCATGTAGGAACCATTGTCTGTTCATTATTCTCACGCACTGGGCTCTGCCTTGTTGTTACTCACGCAGCAAGCTGGGAGCTATTCGGTCACCATCACCCACAATTTTTCTTGTGGAGAGCCATTTTTACGCTCAAGGACGGTGTGTAAGTTTTCCTTACTAATTTGTGGCTCATGCATATGTTTTTCTCTCTGTATTTTGGGGTCTGGTACAAGTTTCTCTCATGCATAGGTTGGGAGACTGTATTTCTTCCCTAGTGTGGCTTGGGTAAGTTTTCTCGGTGACTTCATTGTCTAGGATGGAATGTTGTTTCCCCATGTTGTGAGTTGTGTTTACTGATACGTTTTGGGACTTTTAAATTTGCTTGGGAGTCGTTTTGGCCATGATAGGGCCAAGAACGACCTAGGAGTCATTTTCCCTGTTTAAGCTGTGACAACTGATTAATTGCATGTGTGCAATGATTGGTCTTCGGACTATGTTGGGAGCAAGGATGGGGGCTTGGTTTGCTTGATAAACCTGGTGTGTTTGGAAACCACACAGACAAAGCTAGAGGGCTGGCTTTCTTCTCCATAACCCCTGAATAGCACTAGAAGGGAAGGTAGGGCCTAAGGGATAGTGTAGCAGAGAAGGGACTGATTCCTTATGTTGGGTGTGTGTGGGTGTCTTAGAATTTAGGCTAGTTCTGGTGTAAGTGTTCCTAGCTCTGTAATGGGCTCAGCAGCTTAGCATTTAGCCTTTCCTAGCTGCTTGATGGCCTGATAAACCCAACTGTGTTGGCTTGGCTGTGTTTTGTGTATCCTTGGCTGTGTGTAAGCTTGCTTGTTCCCTTATTCCCTAGATAATCATGCCCAGCTGAGGGGTGGAAGCATTGCTGAGAGATTAAGGAGCACGCTGGCCTATGGTTGGTTGGAACATTGCAGCGATGTAGCTGGTTGTGGAACCAGTTCTTATAAGATAAGTAACCTTGTCTATTTTACTTCTGAAGTCCTATTTAGTGTTAATGACTATGATGAACATGTTGAATGAATGCTTGTATGAATGAATGTTGCTTCCGTTGTGTATGATAAACAATTGCATCTGTGTATGTTCTACTTCAATGCATTTTGTTTTCAGCATTTTTATGAATTCACATGTTCATGGGGCTCGTAGCCTAGATGGTTAACGCCATGGTAGCATTCTCTTCGTCGGTCGGAGGGTCGAGGACATTATAGCCTTTCTAGTGCATGTCTGCTTTTTCTGCTTTATTGCCTGCTTTTGCTGAGTTTTAAGGCAATTGGGAAAGTTTGACTAGGTGAAGTTAACTTGTTTTTTGTCCTCATTATCCTCCACTCTTTTCTCCTAAGAAAAGCATGTATGATTTTTCCTTCCATCATCTATTAGCTTTCTTAATTTATTTTTCCAATTTGTGATCTCCTAGACAGATTTGGAAACTGCTTTATGCACCTATGGGGGATTTGCTTAGATTTAGTAAGCCTTCTTTTGACCAAATTCGAATGGCATCCCAATGCATTCGAATCTCTCATGTAATTATTTATTGTGGCAGCCTATGACTTTAGAGGGTTGGCTATTGTACACTTATTCAATACAGATTAGTGTTCTGCTTTATATTCAGTCTCCTTTGTGTGTAATTTGCATTTGTAATTGGCAATTTTTGTGAGTGTAATTGTTCTAACACCTGGGTTCAAGTTCCACATGGTATTAGAGACTTTGTAGATTGATTTCTCTCCTTCCAATTTGTTATTGCAGGTTTGACATCATTGACTAGGAGCATTCTGCTGACTGAAGGGACAATTTCTGAGCTATGGATCAATCTCAGAGGATCATCTTGACTCCATTTAACTTCTTTGAATGTAAAGTAGAGATGGAGATACTATTGAGAGCGAAAGGCCTCTATAGAGTAACTATGGAAATAGAAGCAGAGCCCAATGCAGTTGCAAAGAAAATTAAATGGCACAACAGGACTCGGATGAGGCCTATGGTCTCCTATGTCTGAGCATATCCACATACCTCCTTTTCCATCTTGATGGATTAACATCACCAAATGAAGTATGGGAGAATATTGTTGAGATTTTTGGTAAGACAAATAAGATGAGGGGACATCAAATTGAAAATGAATTGATCTCCCTGAGTCCCAACAGGTTCGAATCCCTGCAACTCTACTTTTCCAAGTTCAAAGCCCTTGTCTTGCAACTAAAATAGCGTGGAATCAAAAAGAAGGTGGAGCAACTAGTTTTGGCCATAATATCGAAGCTTGGCCCTGACTATTCAGTGTTTTTCTCGACCTTCCATGCCACAAATTTGACAGCTCGAGCGTGGAAAATGCCTAGCCTTGCATATTTCATGGAATCTCTCACACAAGAACAAGATAAATTGGTGATGATGGGCATCATCAAACCTTCCAAAGACCAAGCTCTGGTTGTTGGAGATTAGAGGGTGGATTCAAAAGGAAAGAATAAATCTAAGAAGGCACTTGAGCAAAAGAGAGACAAGAACAAGTCTCCAGAGGAGCCCTAAGGTTCCAAAAAGAACTTCCAGAAGAAAAAGAGCAAAGGAGAAATGAGCAAGTGTGCATACTGTAGTAAGGGCAATCATCCTGAAAGCTCCTATATGAAGAAGCAAATTGACATGCTGACCCAACTCCTAGAGAATAATGGCATCTCCCTTCCTGATAGCTCAAAGAAGAGGGAAGGATAATCAAATTTAGAAGACAGAGAGAGAGTTCATGCATTGGTTGCTGGCACATCAAGCTCACCTAGTTTCATCATTGATTCTAGAGCTTCAAGACATATGGTTTCGAACAACGAGGCATTCACCTCACTTGACATGTTGAAAGGTCCACCAATAGTACTCGGAGATGACTCTCTCACTGAAATTTTGGGCAAATGGAGGATTGATTTTGACCATGGTAAGTTCAGCAATGTACTGTATGTTCCAGGTCTTTCCTCTAACCTCTTATCAGTGTATCAGATGACCCACACAGGGTCTCCAAAGAAGGTCATATTCTCCCCTGATGATGTTGATATCATAGAGATCTCAAGTGGTAAAGTCATTGCAAAAGGATTTGCAAATCACACTTCGAAGGTATACATGTTCTCACACTTCCTACCCTACTCAAACCCCTCTACTCTTTTGATTCATGGTAATTAGGCAAGCAAGATTTGGCATTAAATATTTGGCCACCTTAACTATAAGTATCTTTCTGATCTTTTTGAAAAATAAATGGTCATAGAATTACCAAAGATTAAGTTTCCCAAAGGAGTTTGTCAAGGTTACATCTTAGGAAAACACCTAGAGCATAAATTTGAGAAAGCTAGTCATGAGAGAACCTCTACACCTCTTGAGTTGATCCACAGTGATGTTGATGGCCCATTTCCTCATATGTCAATGAGTTAGGACAAATATGCATTGAAATTCATAGATGACTTTTCCAGGTACTGTTGGGTTTACTTTTTGAAACACAAGTCTGAATTTTTTGGCCTCTTCAAAGTCTTTAAGGCTTTGGTTGAAAACCAGTCTGGGAGGAAGCTCAAGGTCCTCAGATCTGACAATGGTGGTGAGTATGTCAAATCTGAGTTCATTCAATATTGTGTAGATGTAGGTATTTATATGTATCATTCTATCCCTCACACACCAGAACAAAATGGTGTTGCTGAGAGGAAGAACAGATCACTGAAAGAGATGGCAACCTGCATGATGGAGGCTAAGACTTTGCCACCAAAGTTTTGGTCCGATGCTATAAACTGTGCAGCCTATATATAGAATAGGGTGCCTCATAAAAATCTTGATGGTATGACTCCTTTTGAAGCATGGAGTGGGCATAAGCCAGATGTGACCCATTTCAGGATTTTTGGCTCAAGGGCTTGGGCTAGAATTCCTACAGAAAAGAGGAAGGCTTTGCAGCGCTAAAGCCAAGAGTGTCTATTTGTTGGGTACTCTGAAGATTCAAAAGGGTACAAGCTTATCAATATTAGCACAAACAAAGCCTTCATTGAAAGGAGTGTTTAGTTCCAAGAAGAGCCTTTAGCAGTAGTGGAAGTTGGAGAATCCTCTTCATCACCAGAACCATTGAATGTAAGTGAAGAGATAGTTGAGTTCTCTGATTCTGATATGTCTGATAATGATGATTTAATTGCAGATACTAACCATCCTACAAGACCAAAATGGGCAGAAAATACCATTCATGCAGCTGGAAAACTAGCTGGAAATCATAATGATCCTAGGAGGACTAGATCTCAATTTGAGAGTGCTCTGTGTATGAAAGACCCTTTGTTTGCAAAGAAATTCTATCTGATGGTTGAATAAGACCCACAGACATATGAATATGTAGCACATGATCCAATATGGAAAACAGCCATAAAAGAAGAGTTCAGCTCACTCCAGAAGAACAACACTTGGGAGTTGGTTGATCTTCCCCCAGGGAGGAAGCTAGCTCAGTGTAA
The DNA here is from genome assembly GCA_001517045.1 of Pseudotsuga menziesii. Classification (NCBI taxonomy): domain Eukaryota; kingdom Viridiplantae; phylum Streptophyta; class Pinopsida; order Pinales; family Pinaceae; genus Pseudotsuga; species Pseudotsuga menziesii. Next base: position 249,546 of record LPNX011170138.1, read on the forward strand.
GTGGGTTTACAAAACCAAGTTTGCTACTGATAGTTAACCTTTGAAATATAAGGAAATATTGGTATCCACGGGCTACTGATAGGTACATGGCATAGACTACAATGAGACCTTTGCACTAGTGGAAAAGATGGACTCCATCAGGCTAGCCTTAGCCATTGTAACTTCGAAGCAGTGGGAGGTCAATCACATGGATGTGAAGTGTGCTTTCCTGAATGGAGATCTTACTGAAGATATTTACATGTAGAAGCCTCAAGGCTTTGCTACTAATCCATCTCTTGTGTGCAAGGTAACAAAATCATTGTGTGGGCTTAAGCAAGCCCCCAGGGCTTGGTATGCCAAGATGGATGGATTTCTGGTATCTTTTAATTTTGTTCAATGCAATTCAAATCCTAATGTTTAATTGAAGCTGATTCATGGTTCTTTGATGATTATTTTCTTGTATGTAGATGACCTTCTCATTATAGGAAGCTCAAAGGATGAAATTGCCTCCTTGAAGGATGCAATGAACCATGCATTCTCTATGACTGATTTGGGGTTATCGAGCCAATTCTTGGGGCTAGATATTGCTCAAACTAAACATGGAATAAAATTACATCAGTCCAAGTATGCCTTGGATTTTCTGAACAAGTTGAACATGAAGGACTGCAAGCCAAGCAAGACTCCCTTCCTTTCAGGAGTTAAGCTTGAAGAAGCAAATTCTTCACCTATGGTAAATAATACACTGTGTAGGAAACTGATTGGGTGTTTGCTATACCTTACACATACTTGACCTGATATTTCTTATGAAATAAGTGTGGATTCAATATACATGGATCAGCCTCATGAGATCCATTGGAGAGCAGCCAAAAGGATCCTTAACTTTGTTCAGGCAACAAGGACTCATGGGATCTTCTACAAAGTTAAATCTGATCTTGATTTGATTAGGTTTACTGACAGTGATTGGGCAGGTGAAAACAAAAATCAAAAGTCAACATCAGGATATGTGTTCATGCTTGTTGAAGGACCAATCAGCTGGTCAAGCAAGAAACAAAGTGCCATTGCACTCTCATCTACAGAAGCAGAGTATAGAGGAGTTGTAAATGCAGCAACTCAATGTTTATGGTTGCAAGGGTTACTTGGTGAGTGTGGCCTCAAATCAAAATACTCAACTACTATCTATTGTGATAATCAAAGTACCATTCAAATATTCAATGATCTAGTTCAGAGACAGAGAACCAAACACATTGAGATCCATATGCACTACATCAGACAACTTGTGCATGACGGCACCATTCACCTATTCTTCTGTTAATCTTCAGAACAAGTAGCAGATATCTTCACTAAATTTTTTTGTGAGAAGACATTCAGCAATATCAAATCACTGCTGGGGATTGCTGATCATGTTGTGAAGCATGAGTGATGACAAGATTTTCAAATTGTGTTTCACTGTCCATGTTTAAGAGGGGATTTTTCCCACTGGGTTTTTGCCTCTTTCCTTGGTTAAATGGACATGCAGTATGTAAAGGGTGGCTAAGCCTTGTTTCTAGGCCCTATAATTTTCTGATATTTTACTCATAAGTTAGGCTTAAGTGGGGGTGTTAGAATAATCAACCCATAGTTAGCTACCTTAGACATTAATTAATCCATTTTTGTCTTATTTGCCTAGTTTCCATATACCACCTTATGCAAGTTGTCCTGCACATGTCCAAAGTGGTCAAAATTGCTAAAACTAAGTCATGGAGCACTTGGGAAACCAGTTGGAATCAATTTTTCTCTATTCCTGGCCTTCCTAGCACATGTATGCTTTTTCTGCTTTATTTCCTGCTTTTGCTAAGTTTTAAGGCAATTGGGAAAGTTTGACTAGGTGAAGTTAACTTGTTTTTTGTCCTCATCATCCTCCACTCTTTCCTCCTAAGAAAAGCATGTATGAGTTTTCCTTCCATCATCTATTAGCTTTCCTAATTGATTTTTCCAATTCGTGAGCTCCTAGACTGATTTGGAAACTGCTTTATGCACCTATGGGGGATTTGCTTAGATTTTGTAAGCCTGCTTTTGACCAAATTCAAATCGAATCCCAATGCATTCGAATATCTCATGTAATTATTTATTGTGGTAGCCTATGACTTCACAGGGTTGGCTATTGTACACTTATTCAATACAGATTAGTGTTCTACTCCATATTCAGTCTCCTTTGTGTGCAATTTGCATATGTAATTGGCAATTTTTGTGAGTGTAATTGTTCTAACACCTGGGTTCAATTTCCACACTTTAAGATAATTCCAAAGGACTAACTTGACCGGTAGATGTATGATCTAGAGGGAGAATTATCATACAGATCCAGTTATCTATGGTCGTAATGTACTTTGTGACTTATTAACCTGTGATGGACCTTATGCCTTGTTCCAAATAGATTAACCAAATTTTTATTTTTTAAAAATACCCTTGTAATTGGGCTTGCACCCCGATAGGTTAAATTTTTTAATGAAATGATTGTTTTACATGGTTAATTAAAAATGAGTGCTAATAAACTATAAATGACAGTCATTAAATTACAAAGAAAACTATGGACTAACAAATGACCAAATGCGTGCCCCAATGCTGTTAAGAAAACAAATCTATATCGGTTCATAGTCCTAAACTAGGTTTTCTAGGTTAATGCCCTAGTGATTTTTATTAATGAGTAACTACATACTCGATCTTTACTAGAAGTTAAATACGATACACACAAGCCATCATAAGCAAATCAACACCGAGCTAAAGTTAAAAACAGCTACAATAGTAGAGTTATGATTTAGATAATAACTGATTGACATAATTATAAGATTCGAGTATAACTTATGATAAGGTGAGATCTACCAAAAAGAACCATACAGAAACAATCAGAATGAAATAATTATAAACTTAGCATAATTTATGTTAAGGACATATCTACTATGAAAAAACAATACAAAAATAAGCAGAAATGACAGGAAATACTTCTTAAATAACACTAGCCAACTTAAAAGATAAGAATGATTTTGTAGGTGTACTCAAAATATATTTTGGAAAAAGTGACCTTTACAAAAAAAATGTACCCTATTCACCCCCTTTACGTATCCAATAAACAAGTAATGTGTCCAAGATGCTCTTGGAAGTCCTTAAGAGACAACAAGCAGATGCAACAAACCCTAGTTTACGAAACAAACATTCATCTCTAGTGTAACCTCCCCGACCCTCCAACTGGTGAAGAGGATGCTACCCATTACTACTATCTACCTAGGTAAATAGCCCCATGAACATACACTGATAAAAAATGGAAATGCATTGAAATAAAACATGCATAGATGCATAATTATTCACCATACATCGGAAGAAAACTACATTCCATTCAAGCATTTAGCATGTTCATCATTTTCATAAAACATCAAATACATTTGTAGAGGTGAAATAGATGAGAATACTTATCTTATGGAGAATTTGTCCTGCGACCAGCTACGTTGCTACAACGTTCCTCCCAACCAAAGGCCAGTGTGTTGCTTAATCTCTCAGCAAAAATTCCACCCCCGAGCTGGGCATGATTCCCACAAGGAATAAGGAACTAAGCATGCTCACACATAGCCAAGGATACCACAAAATTCATCCAAGCCAACATAGTTGGGTTTATCAGTCTATCAGGGAGCTAGGAAAAGCTGACTACTAAGCTGGTGGTCTCACTAAAGAGCTAAGGATACTTGCACCAGGAGTAGCCTAACTTCTAGGACACCCACACACACCCAACATAAGGAATCAGTCCCTTCTATGTTGCACAATCCCTTAGGACCTGACTTCCCTTCCAGTGCTATTCAAGGGGTGTGGAGAAGAAATCCAACCCTCTAGCTCTATCTATGAGGCTCCCAAACACACCAGGTTTATCAAGAAGGCCAAACCTTCATTCCCACTCCAAAATCGTCCAAAGACCAACTAGTGCATACAGATAGCAAAATCGAGCAATTCTTAGCCTTGTGGAAGAAAAAGGGAAAATCACAGTAGCCAAAATTGTGATACCTAGCTCAGACCAAGCAAGACAATCCTAGAGTTTTTATTGGCCCTAACGTGGCCAAAACAACTCAGCAACAACCCACACTCATGATGAAAAACAAAAACCATGATTCCTCCACTGAAATCAACGGGAAAGACACAACCTGATTGGGAAGGGAATCAGACATAACAGACTCTCAACGTGGAGATGGATTCGTATACAAAGAACCACAAAACCAACAAAGTGACTACACATAGCAAAATCCAAAAACGATATTTACAAACTTCCATCCGTCTTTGAGAAATCCCAACATGGATGTCTGGTGACGAGGAAAACGTTCAAGACCCAAAATCATGAATGAGAACTACATAGTAAAAATCGTGAGGGTAAGGAAGCTCTCCTCATTCTTCACATGAGGAATATGAAGAATGGGGGCATCCCCTCTTCCTTCCCACATGAGAGTGAATGATATCCCTGGTGGAGTGTGCATGTGGGAAAGAACTGACAGTCCTACCATACACCATTGTCCATGCAATAACTGCCCCAACTAACATCAGAGGATTTAATTTGGTATTTGAATGAGACAAGGAAAAGTGAGTAAGACAAAAGGTGGGTGAAATCTAAAAGGGTTCATTAATTGACACTTCACTTTTTCCTAATGGCTCCCAAGGGTTAGACATTTCGCCCTCTTTATCCTTAGGAAAATCATGTCCTTTCCATTATGGTTGCATTGACATAGCTAGTTGGGGTTTATTTTAATTAAAATGCATATTTACATGATGTCAAAATTATAATGTATCGGGTAGCATGAATATACCCTCAACAATGATTTTAATCGCCAGAACATAAAATGTTAAATCGATGGTGGGGCTTTTTCCTTTAGCTCCACACCATGATTAATTACAATATATACATCATATAAATTTAATGAAAACAGGGTCAAAACCAAGGTTTTACATCTAGGTCACAAGATTTGTCGAATTTCAACCTACATGTTCGAAATTCACCGAATCTCAATCGAAAGGTAAAATTCATTCAAGTTCATCTCTATAAATTTGAGTCAATTCTAATTCTGGTGCCCTTCACTGTCTACGTTTTAGTGGGAGACTAGTTCAATGGAAGAGAAACCAATGGCGATGGTTCAGAACAACATTTTCCAGTGCCAGCAAGGGTTTTTGCTACTATATGCTATGTCATTGATGTCCATTCCCTAATCAAGATTGGCACAACTAAAAGTGTTGAAACAAAATGACTCAACTAGAATTGACAATAAGAGGGTTGGGGATTTTTTTTAACTGCCGCACTCCTTGGGTTTAAACTTTAAAGTGAAGGGTTCAATATATATGCATAGTGGTTATTTACAATGTTACAAGGAATTTACTTGTCCTTTCCAAACAACTAACTAATTTTCTATAATCTATGTTGGTGCCAAAATATTCAACACTTTTCAAGAAGAATATATTTATTTTTTTTGTTACGCATTTATCGGAATACTGAACATAATTCAAGAAGAATATATATTTTTGTTTTCTTATTCAATTTATCAAGAATGAAAATTCTATTAATAGTTAACAAGAATAATATTTATAAAAGAATACTCAATTCTTTTGATTCCCACAACAATGAATGAAACATTCTCCCAATCAAATCTCTCTTTTACATGCAAATATTAGTGAGTCCAAAGTCCTAGTGGTTTGAATATCTCTCTGATACCATATGAAACACCGCAAACATCAAATAACTTCTTATTTAATATATATTATGAATGCAATGCTAAAAAATACTAAACAAATGCAAACACACGAAAGGAATACTAATTTATATATAACATGAAATAAACAATACATTGAACCTGATTCAATGTTCAAGATGGTATTGATTTTCTTGATTTTCTATTGTGGCTAAGGGCTTTGTTCCATCATCGTTGAACACATGGTTCTTGAGAAATCCAATCCTCAAATTAGCTTTCCAATGAAGATAACTCCACCAGTTGACCATACTACTACTCCTAGGGTACTCTTCTTTCCATAGGATCCTCTTCTTTCCATAGGACCCCCCGAGCTACAACGTGGATTGTATGGAAATACCTTTAGCATGATCAAAATGCATAGATTCAGTAAGGGGCCTCCCAATCCCATTCACAAACTGATTAACCAAACTCTCTAGAGTCACCTTCAAACTCAAATGGATATTATTTCATCCATCCAATATTTGGGAAGAAAAATTTCTCTGAGTGAAAATCCCTCTTCTCTTATTTATAGACTTTTCATATTGTCTTTCTCTTTTTCTTATGTAAAATACTATTTATTTATTTCTATTTTGAACTCATCTTAATTCCGTTTTTGTGGATTTCCTTCTCATATGTATATGCAATTTCCACTTTTATTTTCTTACACTTTCTAAATTTTATTTTATCATTGCTTTCCTTAATTATTCCTATTTTCATTCAAAACTTTTCCTTGATTTTTGCTTTTCTCTCCTAGCTTTGTGTGTGTATTTGTGTTTCCAATATTTTAATTACTAATTACTTTCTCTATTTTATTGTGTATGTGATGTTTCCTATTCTTACATACATTCTTTGATCTATTTCTATCTCATGAATTTATTATCTATTTAAATATAATTAGAGCACCTTATATATTTTTAGTGTTATATTTCATTAATTGCATTTCTTTATCACGGTGATATCAAGGGTGCCATGACAATATTCATTCACTTCAAATATCACATTTTCCATGGTGGGGAGTTTGTATGATGGCTACAACCATGTTAACTCAGTCCTATCTACAGTGTGGAGAGGCTAATGGTTACTAAGGAATAAGGTCGACACCTTATTGCACGTCACTCAGTTAATCCTCATCAGTGACTGAGTCTGCGACCTGCCCTCACGAAAACATGCATATCATGGGTAAAAGACTCTCTCTGTTTTCAACCCATCACATGGAAAACAAGTGCTATTCATGCTGGTACATTCCCCTATACAATCCACGTTACCCATATGTGGGTTCATTGGAAAGCATTATCTTTGTGCCTGCACACATACCAACAATCACGTGCATTAATTTTTCCAAAATCATAAATCATGATATAGATTTTCTCATTATAAACATTACAAATTTTTGACTCATTTAGGATTCCTTGTATCCTTTGCATCAACATGCACTGATGGTTTCCTGCCACACTAGACAAACCATCAGTAATATATGAGATAACATCAATTCAACATCTTTCCTATTATAACTTAAACGTATTATAATCAATCAACATCACAACATCATGCACACCACATGATACATTATATTTGTATAACTAAGTCGTATTCATAAATAATACAAGCAAGATAAATAAACCAACCATAATATAGATAGATAGATAGATAGATAGATAGATAGATAGATAATTTTATCTTATGATCACATTGCATAACAATGAACATCTTCTATTGCAATCAAATGTATTACTTAATGTTATCTATCATAAATAAGTATACTCTAGTAAATGGGGAAGTACATAAAAGAATGTCAGGTAATGTAAAACCTTTCCTAATACACTAAGACGTTCAAAAAAATAAAGAGGGATAACCATTTTTCATAAATGCAAAGGATGCATATTGAATGCATCCCACTATCTAGTCAACACAATCCATTAAAAAATCAATTTAAATAAGTAGAAGGCATAGAAATGTCTAGGTTATCCTATCATAGGATTTGGACAAATCAAAATTTAGAGAAAAGGTGTTGACATTGTTCTTGGATATAGAATGGATAGCTTCCTGAGCCGTAGAAATTGCATCATGAATCTAGAGATTGAATAGGAACCAAAATTGTTCCTCCAATATTATTTTACTCACGATAGGATTTATCCATTAAGCATTAGATCCATCAATCAATTTGTAAATCACATTATTGCATGAGATATTCCTATAGTCATCAAACATTAGAGGAAATTTGGGGTCTAAAATGGGCCTTATAAGAAAATGTGCCAAAATAATTTTTTGTGAGTTGGAATTCAAGAACCAATAGAATTTCAATAAAATAAGTCAACCATAATGGTTGAATTGACATATTTGTCATTAAAAAAAACTACTTTTTTTGTTCGTATTTTCGACATATCTCATTGTGTTTTTACTCAAATTTCGATCGGGAGAGCTCGTTGGATAAGGAATTTGATTCTGCATCCAATGAGTACCCACACTACATACTTTTTACGGACCCCGCTACCCCAAAAACAAGAAATACCTGAAAAAATGTGATAATGACAACATCATCACGTTTTTTTAGGTATTTCTTGTTTTTGGGGTAGCGGGGTCCCTAAAAAGTATGCAGTGTGGGTACTCGTTGGATGCGGAATCAAATTCCTCATCCAACGAGCTCTCCCGATCGAAATTAGAGTAAAAGCACATGGAGATATGTCGAAAATACGAACACAAAAAGTAGTTTGTTTCTTTCTTCCTCCAAAATTAATCAATATTATTTTATTATTTTAACTATTATTTTATTATTTTAACTATTATTTTATTATTTTCCTTAAGAGGCCCATTTTATACCCCAAAATTACTCTAATGGGAAGAAGGATTTTTATTTTTAGGGATGAAAGCTAGAAAGTTAGAGTTATTGATCCCAACGCCTTTCAAGAGTGTTGATATTCACATATGACCTTTAGAAGATATTCATTTACGAAGCCATAAAAAACATTTAAATATTTCAACCATGAACCCATCTAGACTAGGGAGTTTTCCATTTTGGAAGGAATAAAAAATGTGAAATTCAACTCTTCTTCCATACCCTCCTCATCTAGGGAACTGTTCATTTATTCTTTTACCATTTTGGGAAAAATCCTTACCACTTGCAAGATTTCTGGAATATGGAGACCTTCCTTCTCTTTAAATAGAGACTAGAAATAATAAACCCATGCTTCTTATTTTTCCTGGAAAGAGATGAAAAAAAGGCTTGTATCTCCACAATCATGTGTATGTTCTTCCCGTGGGAAGAAAAAGATGGATGAAATTGATGTTGCTGTCCACATTACAAATCTACATGTCCCCATTCTTTTCAGCCTCCAAAGTTGTGCCTCCCTATGTAAGACATCACTTCTCTTGAATGCTAGAGTTTTCGGATAAATGAACACTTCCTAAGAAAAATATCCAGATCTATTAAGGGAATAAAGTGATTCTATCTTAGTCTCTACTTATTTTACTTGTTTCTCTTAATTGGCTTTAAAAAAAAATTCCCATTCTTTAGATACATTCTTTACTTTTTCTAGATTGTCTACTATTTGATTATTGAATAAGACAGTGGAGTCCTCTTGCAAGGGAATCCACATGTTCTTAACAAACTTCATATATTGCTCCTCTTTTATCCAAACTAGATTAAAAGTAAAATGAGAAAGATGTTTTATATATTTCTTTTCAATAGATAGAAGGATCGGGAAATGATCCGAAATTCCTCGAACATCAACCCACCACTGAATCACTAAGGATCCAAAAAGCATTTTTTTTGAAATTATGAATCGATCTAGAAACTTTGAGATAGTTTTCTCCACTTGTTTTATTTCTCCAAGTCGAATCCAACTTTAAAGGCTGGACATCGATAAGCCCCTTTTTCTTGAAGAACGAGTTAAAAAATTACTCAAAGAATTATGTTTTTGTAGAATTCCCCAAGTTTCCTTTCGAAAGAGAGTTAGGTTAAGGTTGCGTCCTATTATCATGTTCTAGGGTTCCATCACCCAATAAGAGAACAAAGCCTTCCAATAAGAACAATTTTTATCAAAAACACCATAAAAAAATTAAGAAAGGTAAAAACTTCACCTGTCATCTTGTCTTCCAATACAGATTTAATGGTTGACTCATGAACGCTTATTGAAACTTCATTTAAAGAGGGAATCCATTCCAAAATGAGGCCTCCATAGTGACCATGAATTTATGGATGAAAAGCAACAACATTTTAACCAAGGGTATAAGGAGTCTTGCTCCTTCACCCCTTCTACCATCATTTCCTAAATTAGGATGACTATCGAATTTGGCTTCATAATCATCCTCTTAAGCAAATATATTTTTGGGCCCCCTAATTTCCTAGCATTTAATAACAAGAAAATCATTTAGAACCAAGGTATTAATTAAATCCAATCAAGTTACTCTATCTTATACTCTACTTCTTTTATATGGGTATGTTGATACAAATATGTATTATTTAAAGAATCTATCATAATCCCAAAAATCAACAAAGGATACTTCTCCTTGTTTGAGTCAAATCTCTCAAATTCATGGGATCTCTTTAGTCCCCTTCCCGAAATATTCAAAGTAACCACTACCCCTTCATGTACTAGTTCCAAAGGTAATTATGTCTTCGTTTTAAGTTCCAAATGATCTTTCTTAGTCTCTAAAATATCTTGAATGATTATATATTTCTCTACTAAGGGAAAATAACATTTCTCCCCATCATCATCATCAATGAGAGGAGAGGGGTCATGCATTTTCTAGCTTTTGGATTTAGGTTCTAGCACATTTTTTTTTTGGCAACTTCTTGGATGAGGGAATGAGTCTTGAATGTGACCAATTTGATGACAAGACCTACATCTTGTATTTTATAGTCTAAGATTTGAGTCCACTGAATTTTTTTTTAATATTTAATATCATTATGTATGGTATAGATTTGTTGAGATCAATCTCAACACATATGCGAGCATATGTGAATATCCTTACTCAATTATGTCCCTATCAATCTAGATGAACCTTCCCAAGGATTTTTATGTATCTTATAAAACTAAATAGTGCCAAAAGAGAAGGGGAATATCTGACAACTGCATCCTTACCAACATTTTTGTAAATGCCATAATATTGGGGTAAACATATGGAAAAGGAGTAATAAAAGTCCCTCTCTTCCCAGAACCAGAGACCCTCTTGAAATAATTTCTGATCATTTTTGTTTGTAATAGAGTGAACTACAAAGAAACCCTTGGAGCACAATAAAAGTTCACAATCTTTAGTTTAGGTAGAGTGCATACAATGATGTAGATCTTCTGAGCAAGGCCAACATCCATTTAACTTGCATATACCAACATCACATTATAGAGAGAGGAATAAATTATTTACTTGAAGATTCTTGACGTTCAAATTTGGAGTCTCATCCAAATTTTCTACTATATGTGTATTGGGTAACGAAGGGGTTTTCATTTCTTTCAAAAAAGGATTAGATTGGGAAGCATCTTTATAAGACTTGGAGGAAGAATCACCTTCATGTTGCATAACCCCCCCATATAGGCATGTTCTTAAAATGATGGTGGAGTTCCATGATATTTAATAATTCTTCAACATGGACTAGTTTTGCATTTGTTTTCCTTAAAGAAACATAAATTTCATAGCATAGAAAATCTCAATTCCCTATTAAAGCAAGACCTTTGTGGACACGATTGCATCTGCATTTGAAACTGACACTAGCACTGTCTTTGCTAAGAGAGTTTGAAAAAATATATACAAATGTTCAGAGGAAATGACCCTTAATATTCCATCAATCATCCTTGAGGGGGAAGATGTGATATCCCATCAAAACCCCCATAGGACTATCATATTTAGTCCAATATCAAATTAAAGAAGAAAGTGATCACCTAGGGGCATGACTCTAAACAAAATTCTCCCAAAAATCCTTGAAGCGAGATGAATATTCCTAGATCTATGGATTCAACTACATAAAGGAAAATATTAACACCTCGATCACTTTGTTTGCATAAGAAAAGGACCCAAATATCTCATGGTGCACTTCATAAAAACAATTAATCTGAAAGACATGTGAAGACACCACAGAGTTCCATAAAACCTTAGTTGAGCAGTCAATCCACATCAAATCATTAGTTGCACTAGTTAGATCTGAAACAAAGTAAGTTGTAAAACCCTTTCCCGTCGCCCATTTCCCTTGCAAAAAAAGAAAAATCCCTTTCCAAAAACCTTTTTTGGAATTGATTACAAGTTAATATCAATTTAGGTTTTTACATCCATCTATTTCAATACTTCTACAACTTGAGTTATTTTTAAAACCTCATTTTAGTTACAACGCAAGTAGACTACACTACAGTAGTTTTGAACATAAAAAAATAATTACTAGCATTTTTCCTTCTCTCAAAATGCATTGAAATAATTATAGCATAATTTGATAAAGGAAATTAATTTCAGAGGAGGGAATAACTACAAACAAGACATTATGTTGCCTCTTCAAGACCATATTTAAAAAAAAAAACAATTTGATGGAAGAGACACCATTTTATATTTGGAGTGAGACCTTATGATTTCACAAGGGGGTATTTGTCATTGCTGTTGGTATAAGGGGATATTGCAAACCGAAGATGATTAATGGCCTTGAATGCCAACCTTCTTTTTCTTTCCCCACCCTCCCTATCAATTTTTGTTTTTGCTAGGACATTGGGTTCTATAATAGAGGCCCAAGACCCAGTTCTATTAGGATGATGGGACATGTTCTATTTATTTTAATTTTGATGTTAATGGTTATAAAATGGTTATGCATTTGTTCTATCTTTCTCCAAAATTCTTTAGATATTTTGCAACCCCAACCAGTAGAAGATAACGGTAGTGAAAAGAGTTTCAAAAAGGAAATTATTTTTATCCTTCATCACAAGATTTGTTGATTTACAATTGTTTTGAAGACCAAAATAAAATTTCTACCCTCCATTAATTATTTTCTAATAGCTATAGTTCTAGTAGTGCTAGTGATGGATATCGATTCTAAGATATTTTTAGGAAGACACTTCCTACAAGGTTTTATTTCCATACACAAAGTTAGCATAAGTGACCTTCTTGGACTTGATAATATTAACTTTTGTTTTGTCGATGTTAACAAGCATTCCCATATTAGAGTGGAAATACTTGAGAATTCTTACTTGATTATCAATTTCAAAGGGACATATATTCATAAAAATAATATTATTTACACAAAGAATAAGGATGACAACTATTTCAGCTTGTTAGGATATTTAGACACTTAGGACTTAGTTAAGATCAACTTGTGTAATATATCTGTTAGGTAAAAGTGTGTTTCTTTAAAATGCATTAGTCTGCATTTGTAAATATTATAATCCAACGATCACGATATGTTCTAGACATAGAGTCATCCGATGGTTCAACTTCTCTTAGATCATACCTACCATTGATCCGTGGCTTAACACCCAATTGGTCTATGATCTCTATTTAAAGAGCATAGAGGGTCCTTGGCTAGTAAATTGATTATGAGAAGCTCATGTAATTTTATTTTTTTTGCATAATAAATTACTCCAACTAACTATTTGGCTGGGACCATGGACTGTTTCCCTCTCGAGGTTTTTAACCACGTGACAAACATTGGTGTATTAATCTGTGATTCATTTGTGTAAAGTGGTTTCTGTTGGTGTTTGGTCCTTTGGGAGTACCCTTTGTACCTGAACATGGTATTAGAGCGTTTATGAAGAGCCGCTTTGGGTTTTGATCAAGATCTGGAATCAGTGTTGCTAAAAATTTGAAAGGGATTCTGGTTCTAAATTTTATGTGCATTTGTGTCCTATAGGAGCTGTCCCATTGCTCCTGGAATGCCGTTTCCATTGGGAAATAATTTTCGTTTCATCGAAAACTATTTCCGTTTGTTCCAGAAACACCCATTTCGGCAAATCTGAAGGTATAATGTTGCAGTGACAGATTTGTTTTCTTTTTAAATCTCTCATCTTTTATCAATTTTAATATTAGAACTTTACTATTTTAGTCTCGGACTGTTGCATTCCCTGGCTGTGTATGCTCTTTTCCATGCACCTTGTGTGATCATGGCGAATCAGAAAAAACAAGGGAAAGTTTTTTTTTCTTGTCTTCTTGGCTATGTATGCTCTTTGTCGTTCACCTTGTGTGATCACGGCAAATTAGAAATAGCGAGAAAACTTAAAAATGTAGACTTTTCGGGTAAGCTAACCAAGATCTAACCCCATTGTGTGGAAAAAGTTTTTTTGTGATTTGCAAGAAAAAAAAGGCAAGCACGGAGAACGAGAGAGAAGAGTAAAAAAAAAGCCCCCTTCCTCTTTCCATTCTTTTACGTATCTTTTAAACATAGCTCACTTGGTCCAAAGTTACTTTATTCCTTAACAGATCTTGAGTTCAAGTCTTATTAAGCTACTCTTTAGTGCATACAATTCTATTTTCAACTTACTTTATTGTAAAAGTGCATTTCACATAAATAAAATAAAATAAAAAGTGAGTCACTTAAGTCTTTTAATTTATTGCTGCACTATTTAAAAGTAACATTATTGTAAAAGTGAACATCACTTATTCTACAAAAGTGATTCACTTAAAAGTAACTTTATTGTAAAGTGACTGTCAAATGTTGATCTTGGGAAGAGGGGGGTTCCTTTTTTTAGTTGGTCAAGTTAATATCTGCCACGCCACTATTGGGGACATCTTCAACATTTTCTTTCATCAAGCATAACTTCATCATCCAAAATGAGTTTTTAGTGCCGTTTTTTTTAAAACTGCATAATTTTTTGATCTCTTTGCATCCATATAGTTAGTTTCTATTCCTTCAGCCATTATTTTATAGTATTTCCACCCCTTGTGATATTATACTTACAAGTTCTAACTACTTCTCATGGAAATAGCGTATGGAGGATGTTCTTCGAAGTAGGGGAATTTTCAGGATAACCTCAGGGAAAGAAACAGAACCCACTAATGATGATAAGGAAATTAAATCAGAAAATATATCTGATGAAGCTCATGGATTGATGGGGATGTCAATATCTACTTATTTGTGATTCCACATATCCGGAATTGATGAACCTGATATAGCTTGGGAAAAGTTCGAATCTGTGTTTAGTAAACACAATGAAATTCGGGGTCATCAACTTGAGAATGAGTTACTTTCCTTGAATCCAAATGATTTTTCATGCATTCAATACTATTTATCTAAGTATAAAACTCTTAGACTCTTATGTGCAGAATGCAAGATTAAGAAAGAAGACAAACACTGTATTTATCATATTCTTTCCAAACTTGGACCTGGATATTCTATTTTTGTATCTACATTCTACTCCATGAAATAATCCTTGACTGCAGTTAGCTATCAAGAGCCTAGTCATGAATCATTTTGTGATTTCTTAATTAGAGAGCAAGATAAGCTCATTCACCTTGGAATAATTAACAATGTAGATACATCTGGGAAAGCCTTATTTTCCCAATAGAAAGACAAGTCCAAGCCTCCCAAGAAATAGAATTTTCACAATAATAAGCCAAACAACAAGGGTCCCAAACCCTGTTAGTCAGCTCCTTCTTTTAAAAATGACAAAGGATCCAAGCCAAAAGGAAAGAAGACTGAGCGTCATTGCAATTTTGTGGGAAAGATAATCATGAAGAATCTAAGTGTTTCAAGAAGATGGCAGCCTTGGAAGCAGCAATGAAGAAGCACCACATCATCCTAGATTTATCTTCAGAGTCTATCTCTCATGGACATGCACTTTGTGCTTCTATTTACTCTTATACTGCATCTTCTTCTGCTACTTCAATTGAATGGCTCATTGATTATTGAGCATCTTATCATATGGCTAATGATCAAGCCATCTTTTCTACTATGCATGAATGTAACACCAAACAAATATTTGTTGGTGATGATAGATCTCTAAGTGTTGTAGGATTTGGAATAGTTCCAGTAGAAAATGGTCATTTCAGTGATGTACTATGTGTTCCAAAAATTTCCTCCAATTTGTTGTTAGTCTATCAAATTACTCATTCAGGTGAAGGTAAAACTATGACATTTACACCTCACCAAGTTGTAATCAAGGATTTTAAAAATCCTCAAAATGTCCTTTCTACTGGAACTGTTGACAATATTACCAGGTTGTACAAATTTAACAACTTTGGATGATCACCTTTTCCTTCAGTTTTTGTTGCTCATAGTAATAAATTGAGCAATCTTTTGCATGAGTGATTTGGTCGCTTAAATTATCGGTCATTGCAACAACTATGTAAAGACAATATGGTGACTAGTCTTTCGATGGTATCTTGCAAGGATGGTGTTTGTTCCAGTTGTGTACTCGAAAAACATCATCGAGACAGTTTTGACAAACATGCCTCTTGGCACACCTCAGTTCCCTTGGAGCTTGTGCATAGTGACTTGTGTGGTCCTCTTTCATATTCTTCCTTTTATGGTTTCAAATATTTCTTAACTTTCATTGATGACTACTCCAGACGCACTTGGGTTTACTTCCTCAAACTTAAGAGTGAATTATTTAACATGTTCTTGGCCTACAAGGCCCTTGTTGAAAAACAATATGGTCATCAAATTATTAAGTTAAGATCTCACAATGCAGGAGAATATGTTAACAACAAGTTCACTACTTTCTGCACTGAACAAGGAATCCAACAACAACACACTGTTCCGGATGAAAAATGGAAAGCATTGTAGCCTAAAAGTGAAAAGTTTATATTTGTTGGACATTCAAAAGATGTAAAAGGTTATATTCTTCTTTAGCCACATTCTCATGATACAATCATTAGAAGAGATGTTAAATTTGATGAAAATCTCTTGGCATGTGAGCCTAACTTGGAGGGTGTGCCATCTTTGGCCTGCGAGCCTGGTTCGGGGATTGTGCCTTCTTCTTCTTCTTCTAACTTCCTTGAAAAGTTTCCAACTCCAGTTTCTGATGATGACAGTGTACATGAAAATCCACCTCCACTTGCTCACATTCCTCCAATTGCACCAGCACCAATACTTCCTCGATGGGTCCGTTCAACATGTGAAGCAGCTGGTGATATTGTCATTGGTCCTAGAGATCAATGTCGAACATGTTCTCAGTTTTAGCAAGCCTCTTCTATTTTGGCTCAAGTTTCTGAGAATCATGATCCAGAAAATTTTGTAGAAGCTTCAGAAAATCCAGATTCGGATGCAGCTATGGATGAAGAATATCGTTCCTTAATGGAAAACGATACTTGGGATCTTGTTCCCCTTCCAAAAGGAAGAAAACTTGTCAGGTGTAAATGGGTCTACAGGACTAAGTATGCATTAGATGGAAGTGTTGAAAGACTTAAGGCAAGGTTAGTTGCCAAAGGTTATTCCCAAGTTGAAGGGATTTGTAACATCCCAATTTTGACTCCGATGCATTAAATATACATGATATATATAT
>LPNX011170138.1:266990-328096 GCA_001517045.1 Pseudotsuga menziesii
TACTGGGTAGTGGTGGGTGGTAGGTTTTCCCACAGGTACACTCCACCAGCAGACTCCATCACTTCACGTGGGCAATGGATTCTTGGACTCTCCCACTCTCTCCATCATTTTGGCCCATATTCATGCAGAGGGAATCTCTCTTTCCATATTCACACATAGGATTCTTCCTGGTTTTTCCTTCACGCAGTGAATTGGAGGGGTGGCCTTAGGACACGATATTTGTGTGCATGTTCTCCTTACGGATTTGTGGTCTGCGTACATGTTTTCCCTTATCTAGGAATGAGAATCAGACTTTCTCTTTCATTTTGGGACTGTGTAATGTTCCCGTCGCTTCATTGTGAGATGGGGTTGTTGTTCTTTCCCTGATTTGTGGTTGCTATTGTTTTCCCCATGTTGTTTGTTTGTTGTG
The DNA here is from genome assembly GCA_001517045.1 of Pseudotsuga menziesii. Lineage (NCBI taxonomy): Eukaryota > Viridiplantae > Streptophyta > Pinopsida > Pinales > Pinaceae > Pseudotsuga > Pseudotsuga menziesii. The sequence continues at coordinate 267,400 of LPNX011170138.1, forward strand.
GGTGCAATTGCCTTTTGGGTTGCTACTGAGTTGTTTTGGCTATGCTAGGGCCAAGAACAACTCTGAATCGCTTTGCTTGACTTGAGCTACATTCACCATTGTTGGGTTGTCACCCTATGTTCTTTTGTTTTCTCACAAAGCTGTGAATCACTTGTTTTGCTGCATGCAGGAAGTGGTTGGTCTTCGGACTATATTGGAATGGGGATGAGGGCTTGGCTTGCTTGAAAAACCTGGTGTGTTTGAGAACCATACAGACAGAGCTAGAGCGTTGGATTTCTTCTCCACAACCCTTGAATAGCACTAGAAGGGAGGTCAAGGCCTGAGGGACTGTGTAGAAAATAAGGTACTGATTTACTTGTGTTGGGTGTGTGTGGGTGTTCTAGAAGCCATGCTAGTTCTGGTGTAGGTGTCCTTAGCTCTGCAATGAGCTCACCAGCCTAGCAATTAGCCTTTCCCAGCTTTTTGATGGCTTAATAAACCCAACTGTGTTGGCTTGGATGATCTGTTGTTTTGTGTACCCTTGGCTATGTGTAATCCTTCTTGTTCCTTATTCCTTGGGGAAGCATGCCCAGCTTGGGGTGGCAGTGCTGCTGAGAGATTAAGGAGCACGCTGGCCTATGGTTGGGTGGAACGTTGCAGCGATGTAGCTGGTTGCGGGATGATTTATTTCTAAGATAAGTATTCTTGACCATTTCATCTCTGCATTTATATTTATTTTTTAATGAATGATGATCAACATGTTGAATGCTATAATGAACATATGTTTGCTTCCGCTGTATGATAAATAATTATGTATCTGTGCATGTTCTAGTTCAAATCATTTTATTCAGCGATCGGTGAAGATTAGTTGATTGGATTGTCGATGATTAGATTATGCAGTCACCGAAACATCACCACCATCAAAGAAAATTAGTTGTTAGAGGAGCCAACGTGGCGACAAATGTCGGTGAAAGTTAGTGGATGAGACCGCTGAAACATTGGCGAAAAATAGGAGATGGGATCACTGATGATTAGATGATGAAGGTGACGATACGTCGACAGAAGAAAGGACAATTTTAGTGGATTGGATCGCTGATACAACGGAGAAGGTTAGTGGGATGGACCGTCGACACATCGAAGAATTATAGAGGATCAGACCACCGATGAATGTTAGAAAATTTTAGTTATTTGGGATTCCGTTGTTGTGGCTTCCATGTGGACTAGCATTCTGATGACTAGAAGTTCAACTATCGATGCTTCGATCATCGACGCAATGGAAACATTTTGTTTTAAAGCACTGACACATAGTGTTTAGAGTTCTGATACGTCAATGGGTGTTTTGGTCCATAGAACCCACAGACGGATTGCTTCCCACTGTTGTGGCCTCCTAGAGAACTATCCACCCGATGAACAGTGGTTCCGACCATCGATGTAGCGTTATAGAGTTATTTTCCTCACTGATGTCGTAGGAGATAACGGTTCCAATCGCCAATACTACATGCTATGGTGATTAACGTTCTGATCGCCGACACACACAACAGTCCTTGGCATCGCCGATAAATGGTCTGGGAACTTAAATGACCGAGGATCCGATACAATGAAAAATTTTAGTTGTTAGGGCCGTTGATGAGTGCCAAAAGAAAATTGTTGTTTGAATCACCAAGGTGTCAAAGAAATAGTGGGGAAGAGATCCGATTGGGAAAAAGAAATTTTGGGTTTTTCCAGAGGGATTTCTTAGCGATTTTTTTTAGCTGTTTTTTAGCGTATTTCTCAGCAGATTGTCAGTGGACTACACAGCTGAAAAGGAAGAAAATTATGTATTTGAGAAAAATTGTTATTGTATGATTTTTCCTGGAGAAGGTAAGTAGATCTGTTTTTTTATTATCAATGTATGCATCTAATAGTTGTGTTACTAACACGTTTGTAGAATCATAGTCACCTTCAAGGATAGTATTCTAGGTGGTGTAGTTTGATAAATAAGTGGTGGTTCAGTTATGAGAACCCATTATGGATATGATTCTCAAGATTCTTATGAGCATGTGGGAGATGCCATGGGAGAAAATGTTCATAATGGGAATGATGACATAGAGTCTAATGGAAGGAGATTCCAAGAGACACCATCAGATGTTGCAGCCACCATGAGAAGCTTGATTAAGGTTTAAGAAGAGCAGCATCAGTTGAATGCTGCTATGTTGCAGAGTTTGACAAACTTATAGAGAAAGATAGACTCTAGACAGGGTACAACAAGACCAGCAGGCAGTAAGAACAGTACTAGGAGAAGGAGAAGGACTTCTGGTGGTTCATCTGACTTTGAAGAATCTAGTGGGGATACAAGCTCACCTTCTCGTAAAATAAAGAGAAGGAGACACCATAGGGATGGCTATCAAGATGAATTTATTAAGGCTAAACCTCCTACATTTGATGGTGAGGTAAATACTGGACAAGAGGCTAAAGCGTGGCTTCTTGGGATAAAGAATTATTTCCAAGTTCAGGATTATTCAAGAAACATGAAGGCAAGAGTTTCCATATTCATTCTTAATGGAAGAGCATCCATTTGGTGGGAACACTTTGAGCAAGTAAAGAGGATCAGTGAAAGGAGATTTAAGTGGAAACAGTTCAAGAAGTACTTCAAGCAGAAATACCTCTTTGACAGGTATTATGATGACAAGATTAAGGAGTTCCATGAGCTAATATTGGGACAACATAACATGGAAGAGTATGCAAATAAGTTCTTGGAATTGTTGAGGTATGTCTGGTACATCAGGAATGAAAAAGTGAAGGTCCAGTGGTTTCTGAGTGGATTACCTCAATCTTAAAAAGACAGGATTGAGTTTTCGAACCTAGAACTCTTGCAGAAGCAATAAGGAAGGCTAAGTATTGCTATGAGCAAAGAAAAGGTAAACCTAATTACCATAAGGCATGGAAGGACAAGAAGAATGAGAAGTTTGACCAAAGAGAGAAAGGTTTCAAACCTTCTAGATTCAGGAATCAGCAGAAGAAGCCATCCCAAGCTACGAGTAATCCAGTTGGAGTGACAGGAGAAAATCCTAAAGATCCACAACAGAATAAAAGACCACTCAAATGTTATAAATGTGAAGGACCCCACTTGCACAGATATTGTCCACTCAAGAATGAGAGTGCAAGACCAGCTTACAACATTCAAGAAGCAGAAATAGTGGGTCAAGTAGCAAGGGCAGTCCCTAGGATTTATGCAGCACTGGAGGACCACCAGGAAGATCACCAGCCAACTATGGTTGAAGTTGCAGATAATATTGTTGAACAATCTATTTCTATTTTGATTGACCTTGGGTTTACTCACAGTTACATTACTCCTAGAGTAGTGGAGATTTGTGATTTTAAGAAAGTAAAGGATGATAAATCTTGGTTAGTTCAGCTAGCCACTGGAACTAAGAGAAAAGTTAGTGAAGTGGTATAGAAATGTCCATTGGTTATGAATGGATTGATCACTTGTGTAGATATGAATGTTCTATCACTTAGTTCCTATGATGTTCTCATTGGAATGGATTGGTTAGAAGCTCATAGAGTAAATCTTGATTGTTATAACAAGACTTTCGAATGCATGGATGAAGAAGGAAACATAGTAGTTGCGAAAGGTATTCCAAAAGTGATTTTAGTAAGGTAGGTTTCAGCAATGTAGTTGAAGAAGTTCTGTAGGAAAGGTTGCCAGTTGTACGCAACTCATATTTTGGAGCCAACAAGAGATGAAACTCCTAGGTTGGAGGACTACTAGGTGTTATAGGAATTCAAGGATGTGTTTCCTGATGAGATCCTGGGGCTTCCTCCAAAGAGGGACATTGATTTCACAATTGAACTTGTGCCAGGAGCAGCACCAATGTCCAAGACAACCTACACGATGAGTACACCAGAGATGCTAGAGTTGAAGATGCAACTGCAAGAGTTGTGGGAAAAGAAGTATATCAAGCTGAGTGTGTCTCCTTGGGGAGCACCAGTTCTGTTTTTAAAGAAGAAAGATGGTACACTCAAGTTGTGTATTGATTACAGACAATTGAAAAATGTTACTGTAAAGAACAAATATCCTTTGCCTAGGATTGATGATCTCTTTGATCAAATGAGAGGAGCAAAGGTATTTTCCAAGATTGCCTTAAGTTCTGGTTACCATCAAGTGAGAATCAAGGATGAAGAAATTCATAAGACAGCCTTCAGAACAAGGTATGGACATTATGAGTTTGTAGTGGTACCATTTGGTCTCACAAATGCACAAGATACATTTATGTGCCTTATGAACAGTGTCTTTGAGAGGTATTTGGACAAGTTTGTTCTTGTTTTCCTTGATGAAATTCTTGTTTATTCTAAGAATGAGGAAGAACATGAAGAGCATTTGAGGTTGACATTGCAATTGCTCAGGGAGCATCAGCTGTATGCAAAGTTGAGTAAGTGTGACTTCTATAGAGATAGAATTCAGTATTTGGGTCACATTATCTCTGAGGAGGGTATATCTATGGACCCTGAAAAGATTGAGGCCATTATGAATTGGCCTACTCCAATAAATGTGACAAATGTAAGATCTTTTATGGGACTTGCAGGATACTACAGGAGATTCATTCAAGGATTCTCTAGGGTTGCACATGCCATCACTTCTTTGCAAAAGAAGGGGATAAAGTTTGAATGGACATCAAGGTGTGAAAAAAGCTTCCAGTGGTTGAAGAATATTCTCACCAGTGCACCAGTATTGAAAATTGCAGATCTAGAGAAATATTTTGTGGTGTGTACCAATGCATGGAGACAAGGGCTTGGAGGAGTCCTTATGCAAGACAACCACATGATATGTTATGAGTTAATAAAGCCGAAGGAGCATGAGAAGAACTATGCCACTCATGATCTAGATCTTGCAGCCATAGTACATGCTCTCAAGATGTGAAGGAATTATTTGATGGGAAGAAGATTTGAGCTCAGAACAGACCATTGTGGTCTGAAGTATCTATTTCATCAGCCTACTCTAAACGCTAGGTTGATTAGCCTACTCTGAACGCTAGGCAAGCGAAATGGTTGGAGTTTTTATGTGCGTTTGATTTTGAAATCAAGCACATAAAGGGAAAAGAGAATAAGGTAGTTGATGCACTCAGCAGGAAGGTGTAGGACATGCATGTGGCATCCCTTAGTATTTTCCAATCAGATTTGAGGAAGCAAATTGTTAATTATACTGCCGAAGATGAATTGTATGAGTTGGTAAAAGACAAATTGCAGCAACAAAGTCTTGAGAAGAGGTATGAGGGATATAAATTGGAAGAAGATGGACTTCTTACTTACAAAGGTCAAGTTTATATTGCAAATGTAGCAAATTTGAGGAGAGTTGTTATGGATGAAATCCATCAAACTCCATATTCTAGTCACCTAGGATACCAGAAGACAATTGCTACAGCTAGAAATAGTACTTTTGGCTAGGAATGAAAAAGGATATGGCTGAATACATTTCAAGGTGATTGAAATGTCAATAGGTAAAAGTTGAGCACCAACACCCAACAGGTTCGTTGCAGCCACTTCTAGTTCCAGAATGGAAATGGGAAGTTATTTCCATGGATTTTATTACAAGATTGCCAATGACTTGGAGACAACATGATTCCATCATGGTTGTGGTATAAAAGTTGACAAAGGAAGGACATTTTATACCGGTGAATTCTACGCATAAGACTGATGACATTGCAAAGATCTTCATGAAGGAGATTTTCAAATTGCCTGGATTACCTAAGGCAATAGTTATTGACCGAGATGTCCAGTTCACTTCCAATTTTTGGAAGGGGTTGTTTGCATATTTGGGTAAAAATCTAAGCTTCAGCACTGCATACCATCCTCAAATAGATGGGCAGACAGAGAGATTTAATCGAGTGCTTGAAGATATGCTTCGCATGTAGGTAATGGACAAACCAACCAAGTAGGAAGATTAGTTACAATTGGTAGAGTTTGCTTATAACAATGGACAGCAGGCATCCTTGGGGATGAGTCCATATGAAGCTTTGTATGGAAGAAGGTGTAGGACACAAGTGACTTGGGATAATCCAGTGAACAGGGTTGTGATTGGTCCATAATTGCTCAAGGAAATGGAGCAAGAGATTGTGAAGATTAGGTAGAATCTAAAAGCAGCAAAGGATAGACACAAAAGCTATGCAAATATGCATAGGGTGAATAGGGAGTTCAGTGTTGGAGATCATGTTTACCTCATAGTGAGGGAAAGGAAGAGTTCCTTGAAGCTTGGTATTTGTGCCAAGCTATCACCAAGATATTGTGGGCCATTTGAAGTGCTTGAAAGAATAGGGCCAGTTGCATGTAGACTTGCATTGCCTACTAGCACTAGAGCTCATAATGTTTTTCATGTTTCTTTGCTTAAGAGATATGTACATAATCCTAACCATGTGATAAATTGGGATCTGATTCAGGTGGAGCCTGAACAAGAGTTTTGAATCGAGCCAATGCGCATCCTCGACAGGAAGGTCACGACGCTCCAGAACCGGCCCATAGGGCAGGTAAAGGTGCAATTTGGAGCACTACGGACCTGAAGAGGCTATGTGGGAGCTGGAGGATGCCATGCGATTGGCACACCCATTTTTGTTCAATCCTGCGGAACACTGAGGCAGCACCAGTGTAGCATTTTGTTCAAATTTTGTAAAGCACCAAGGATAGTGCTATTGAAGGGGGAGGGGAATGTCACATCCTGTTTTTGACCCTAATGCATTAAATATACATGATATATATATATATATATATATATTGTAATTAATCATGGCATGGAGCTAAAGGAGAAAGCCCCACCATCGATTTGGTTTTGTTATGTTCAGCGATTGGAATCGTTGCCAATGGTATATCGTGATAAACGACACATAATAGTTTTGGTATCATGTAAATACACATTTTTAATTAAATGAACCCAAACCAACTATGTCAATGCAACCATATTGAAAAGGGCATGATTTTCCAAAGGATAAGGGGTGGGGAGATTGTTAAACTTTGAACCTATGAAGAAAATACATGTGTCAACAACCCATTAAATACTTCTGTTGTTAGTTGGGGGCAGATATTGCTGGGTAGTGGTGGGTGGCAGGTCTTTGGACATGCACACTCCACCAGCAGACTCCACCACTTCACATGGGCAAGGGATTCTTGGACTCTCCCACTCTTTCCATCATGGTGGCCCATCTTCACGTAGAGGGACACTCTCTCTCCATCTTCACACAAAGGATTCTTCCTAGTTTTTCCTTCACGCAATGAACTGGACGGGCGGCCTCAGGACACGATCTCTGTGTGCATGTTCTCCTTACAGATGTCTAGTATGCGTACATGTTTTCCCCTATCTAGGAATGAGAATCAAACTTTCACTTTTTTTTTGGGACTGTGTAATGTTCTCGTTGCTTCATCGTGAGATGGGGCTATTGTTCTTTCCCTGATTTGTGGTTGTTGTTGTTTTCCCCATGTTGTTTATTTGTTGTGGGTGCAATTACCTTTTGGGTTGTTGCTGAGTTGTTTTGGCCATGCTAGGGCCAAGAACAACTCTGAATCGCTTTACTTGACCTGAGTTGCATTCACCATTGTTGGGTTTGCCACCCTGTGTTCTTTTGATTTCTCACAAAGCTGTGAATCACTTGTTTTGCTGCATGAATGCAGTGTTTGGTCTTCGAACTGTATTAGAATGGGGATGAGGGCTTGGTTTTCTTTACAAACCTGGTGTGTTTGGGAACTACATAGACAGAGCTAGAGGGCTAGCTTTCTTCTCCACAACCCCTGAATAGCACTAGAAGGGAGTTCATGGCCTGAGGGACTGTGTAGCAAAGAAGGGACTGATTTCCTTGTGTTGGGTGTGTGTGGGTGTTCTAGAAGCCATGCTAGTTCTGGTGTAGGTGTCCTTAGCTCTGCAATGAGCTCACCAGCTTAATAATTAGCCTTTCCTAGCTCCTTGATGGACTGATAAACCCAATGGTGTTGGCTTGGCTGATCTACTATTTTGTGTACCCTTGGCTATGTGTAAGCCTGCTTGTTCCTTATTCCTTGGGGAATCATGCCCATATCGGGGGTGGCAGCACTGCTGAGAGATTAAGGAGCACGCTGGCTTATGGTTCGATCGAACGTTGTAGTGACGTAGCTGGTTGCGAGACGAGTTCTTTATAAGATAAGTATCCTTGACCATTTCATCTTTGCATTTATATTTATTGTTTAATGAATGATGATGAACATGTTGAATGCTAGAATGAACCTATGTTTGCTTCTATTGTATGATAAATAATTATGTATCTATGCATGTTCTGATTCAAAGCATTTTATTCAATTTTTAGGTATGTTCATGTTCATGGGGATTTTATCCCGGATGTTTACTAGCATGGCAGCGTCCTCTTCGCCGGTCAGAAGGTACTGATGATCGAAAGTCTACTGCAGGTTATGTTTTCAGTCTGGGATCTAGACCTATCACTTTGGATTGTAAGAAACAACAAGCTCTTGCTCTTTCTTCAGTAGAAGCAGAATATCGAGCCACAGTTAATGCCAATCAAGACGCTTTATGGCTTTGATAGATCCTTTTAGATTTTGGATTCGAGCAACAGCAGCCTACTGCACTTTCGTGCGACAATCAAAGTGCCATCAAGCTTGCCAAATATCCAGTTCTACATCAGCGCGGCAAACACATTGAGCTACACATGCACTTCATCAAAAATCTTGTTCATGATCATGTTATTGAAGTGCTCCATTGCTGTACAGATGATAAAGTTGTAGACATCTTCACCAAGTCTCTTACAGAAGCGAAGTTTTCTAAACTTCAGTCTATGTTAGGAGTTTAAGAATGTGTCCTTAAGGGGGGATAGGCTCTAAAGCCTCCTTCCTTGTCCCAATAGTGTGACTTTTGTAAATCCTTCAATCCTATCCCAAGTTGTTCTTAAGGGGGGATATTAGGATATTTATACACTTAGGAGTTAGTTAAGATCAACTTGTGTAATATATCCGTTAGGTAAAAGTGTGTTTCTTTAGTATGCATTAGTATGCATTTGTAAATATTCTAATCCGATATTCACGATATGTTACAGACATAGAGTGATTCGATGTTTCAACTTCTCTTAGATCATACCTACCATTGATCCATGGCTTAACACCCGATTGGTCTATGATCTCTATTTAAAGAGCATAGAGGGTCCTTGGCTAGTAGATCAATTATGAGAAGCTCATGTAACTTTCTTTCTTTTGCATAATAAATTGCTCCAAGTAGCTATTTGGCTAGGGCCGTGGACTGTTTCCCTCTCAAGGTTTTTAATCATGTGACAAACATTGGTGTATTGATCTGTGATTCATTTGTGTAAAGTGGTTGCTCTTGGTGTTCGGTCCTTCATGACAAGATTTTTTGATTTAACATTGTTTTGAAGACCAAAATAAGATTTCTACCCTCCATTAATTATTTTTTCATAGCTATAGTTCTAGTAGTGCTAGTGATAGATATTGATTCTAAGATATTTGTAGGAAGACACTTCCTACAAGGTTTTATTCCCATACACAAAGTTAGCTTAAGTGACCTTCTTGGACTTGACAATATTAACTTTTGTTTTGTCAGTGTAACAAGCATTCCCATATTAGAGTGGAAATACTTGATAATTCTTACTTTATTATCAATTTCAAAGGGACATATATTCATAAAAATAATATCATTTACACAAAGAAGAAGGATGACAACTATTTTAGCTAAGGTTGCGCCAACAGAACCTATTTCTTCTAAACATTCTTGTAGATTATAAATCATTTGGAGAAAAGGGTATGGTCCAAACCTTTCTTGTCTATAATATTACAATTAATATCTTTCTACCAGCCCTGATTTCTTTTAAACTTGACAATGACAATCTTGTACAACCTTCTCACAACAACCCTTAACCTCGAAGGAACCTTTAGCTCTTCTAATACGTTTTCTAGGTATCGTATCAAAATATTTTCTAAAGTCCACAAAGAATAAGATATTGGATTTACTATTATGACATTCTTCCACAATGATATTAAGCATAACAATCTAGTATGTGGTTGAGTGATGTATTTTAAATCCCACTTGACCTTTATCTCACTTACCTTCACTTTTAAGGCATACGATGATTTTATTTTTCAAAATAATAGCATATATCTTCGTTAAGAGAGGGATAATAATAATGGTTTGATAAGTAGGTGGGTATTTTTCTCACAACTTTTAAAACGAGTAATAATGAGGCTTTGAAGCCATGGATTAGGGAAACCTTGTTTTTCCACTAGATTGAAGAGTTTGCAGATGTGAGGGATGAGGATAGGACCTCAATTTTTTATGATTATTTGTTGGTATCCTTCAATGTCCTTTTCTTTTCCATTTTGTTGGCATTTAACCCCAAATATAACAGGAAAAATTCTTCCATTTTAAGGAAGTTTGAATGTTATCTATCACATCTGTGGATTCGTAAAGTTTTAAAACATATAGGAATTCAAGTCCTTCAAGGAAATCCTATTATTATATTTATTTTTTCTAGTTAGAATTTTCCTCTAGTATTTCCTAGGAGTTTCCTTAGAGAGTTGTAAATTATTTTTATTATTTTTATTTACATAGCATATTTTTTTCTTTTAATTGGGCTTTGTATATATTTGTCTAGTAAAGTTTTAAAAACTCTTCAATAGCTCTGTTGATTGTTATTCTTTCATATTCATATTAATTATCATTCTAATCGATGGTTCATTGGAATGTTCGATGGAGAGCTTGTTAATGGAATATGAGAGGACTATGCTAAAATTATGCTAGATATTCTATATTATCCATACTTGATAGAAGAAACATGTCATTTTTAAAAGCATTTAGAAAAAGCTAATCCTTATTTTTGTTGACAATCAAATGCTTTTAACGATGATAATTTTCTCCCATGGGATTGTTAATCATGAGAAAAAAGAAGGTTACCATTAAAGGTCTATGGCTTGAGTCACGTAGTTGTCATTGTATAGGTATGGATTTATCATTTTGTTGTATAAAGGAATATCAAATATGACATAATCTACCACAGTATTTTCAATCTCATTAATACATGTCACTTGGTTAGAATTTGGTCACATAATTAAACCATTGTAAAGTATAAAATATCAATCACTATAGTGTTACACTACCTAGGAGTTGAACAAATTTTAACCTAGGGGTCAGTGCAAGCTAATGAGGGTCACTTTTGGCACGTTAGATGCAATAGAAAACTAAAAAATCAGGCATCCCTAAATTTAATTATATTTTTTGAGATACTTACACAAAATATCTTGCTTTGAGTAAATAAGATTAAATCTAGGAAATTAAATCACGTTTCCAAATATATAAGGTTTATGTATTGAAAAATTTTCTAGCTATGTCAAGTTTCATTTTTTCTAGCAGTCACTTTTTTTAGGCAAATTATACGGTATATGTTTTTGTGGGTGCAGCCTTTGAGGGCCTAAATGATGCGTTTAAGACACATAACTTTTCAGGCATGTAGAGAACATATAGTACTAGTTCAGTGCTATTTTTTGAAAATAAAATTAGTAATTTTTATTTTTTTTTAATAATTATCTAAGTGATCATTCCTCGAAAATGGTATGTCTTTTGTGGGTGCATCCTTTGAAGGTCTAAATGAAATAATCATGAAATGGGTTTTTTATAGAATGTAGAGGTCAACGTCTTCTAATGCACCATATATATATATTTTTTAAACGATTACAAATTGAAAAAATGATGGGAAAAATACTAACAACATGTATTTTGAGTTGAGGATTTAGGACACAATATAAATTGAAAACCAAGGAAAATATAATATTTTTTAATAAAAATGACATATTTAGAATCTGCAGAAAAATGATTTCTTGAAAATTTATTGTGTGTAGCATACTATAACGAGTGTGTAACCAACAAATTTATCAGAAAATTGAAGAAATGCCCAAATAACTATGGTTTATCATATACCTAGTATAGGTTTGGCATTACCGAAGCAAAATCCAAACCATACACATAGGACTATTGGTGACATGCAAGCAAGTGAATTGGCCTATTTGAATTCAAATTACATCTCCTGCTATTGTAGAAATGAAAAACATGAGCATTTTTTATGACTACAAAATGTGAGCATGTTATATAACTATAAAACGTGAGCACGTTATATGACTACAAAATGCGCACGTGTTGTAGAGCTAAAAATATAGCACTATATGTAATATATTGGTGCAGATGGGTTGATCACAACCAACCCCAACCAACATTTTTGGGATCTAAGGGCTCCTACACTTAGCAGGACTTCCCAATTATTTGAATGGCCAAATTTTGCTAAAAAAATACCTCACCACAATTCTTCCTCTGTAATCGTCGTCCCGCAACTTTGTTTCTGCAGTCAGGTTGCGGGATGTGGGATCTCGAATACCCAACATTGGACTCCACAACAGCCTTCACGCAAGTGGGTTGCAGGATACAGGATGCAAGATGCCAACTTTCCATAGTCCCCCCCCCCCACCAACTTCCTCTCCGCATTTTCTCCCCCGCAATTCTCCTAGCCATCAAATCTTTGTGGCCTTCACTATGACCATCGATATTCCTCTGGTGTGGAACTCTCATATCTCTGTGGATCTATTAAATCCCTCACAGCTTCTATTGCGGGCTTCTTCTAGACCATCAAATATTTATCTGTGGACTCAATCTCGATCGTTTATTCTCTACAAAACTTGTTAATGGCATAAAATATTTGGGTTGTGCCAATTGATCATGGAATTGATCAATCCATCCTTCAATCATCCCAATTATGTATCGTAATACTCTTATGCATGCTTCTACACTCTACTTCAACTATTCAAGCAAGAAATTGATGCGTGAATACAGTAACTCCTCAGAAATATACAAATGTTCAGGAAAAATGCCGAATTAGGATCTATGAGATACACAGTTCAACATAGTACATGCATAAAGGATAACAACCCAAAAAACATACAATTAATTTTTATATTAAGTAAGCAAAGGAAAATGCACACAGCTTGGATCTCTCTCCTTCTGATTCTTCAGAATATTTACAAGTAGGGATCAAACATAGATTTGTCCTCTTCTCTGCAAATTTGGAATTCTAAATGGTAAAGAGAAGAACCCACTCTACTTCTCTACTTTTCCTATTTAACCTAAATTGTTAACTCCTACTCTGAGTGGTCCTACAACAAAAACAAACCACTACCATGCATCCTGAAATGCCCCTATCCAATCAACTTGTGGCTTGATCTCCACGCAGGGAGTCCTGATCTGCCATCATGCCTATATCTTTCTAACAAACTATGACTCGTCATACAAATAAAAAGATTACTTAGCATTTGACCAACTCATCACATTGATGGAATGCCACTATACCCCTATAGAATGAATCATCTACTACTGACACCTATCATATTAGATCTGCTATCCTATCTAGACTTGCTAGGAAATAAAATACTTAACATGAAAGTTTACAATTGTTTTACAATGAAACCTTCCCTGGAAAGATGTCAATACCTTAGGTTCTGACCATAAATTTAGTAGTTGGCCTTTAGATCTAATGCTCTTGCATCAAAATCCCAAATTAGAAAAGTATCATGACCTCTTGGTCATGCATCTGTAGCTTCTGTCTTCCTAGATCCCAAAATTTTGTTTGTTGTTGTTCATCTTCATTTTTCTTTGGTTGTACTCTTCTAGGCTTCCATACTTTATGATGTAGTACTCCACTGTATTTTCCTTCCGCATTCTTCACTCTCCATTCAACCTTACAGTGGTCTTCCTGCTTTACCCCATTGTAGATTTTCTTAGGAATCTTCATTAGCTCCCATAGTTCATCTATGTCACTTTTCAATTCAGTCTGCTGCTGCAAACAACTCTTGTTCTTTTCGCTATGCCACTGCACTTGGTTGTACTTTTCCCATTCAACTCAAAAATGCGGAACATTTTCTTCAACTTTTCTCAACATAATCTCTATTTTTATTTGCAGAATTGCTTCAAATGTTGTCACATATCTTCTTATGGGTATTTCTCTAGGCACTTCTCTTGATACTTTCAATGATATTGCATCCACCCTTACTTCCTTTATGCCTTTATAAGAATATCTCTCTGCAATATCCCTCTCATGCTCTTTGATGACTCAATCATCGAATCTTCCTCTGGTTCTTCCAGGTCTTCTACAGGACTCAGAAAATCTTCAATAGTATTATGTTTAGCCTCCTCAAGAGTAACATTTGAATTATTGATATCCTCCTTTGTCTCTTCCAATGCTTGGTCATCATCATGGGCCAAGTCTTCTTGGTTCTCATATTTCACACTAAGCTGGACATCATTACTTTCACTCGGCTGTGTATGTGCCTATACATGAGACTCAGTTGTCTCATCTTATCCAAGAACATAATTCAAAGTCTATCCTCTTCCTTCATCTTATATGACAATATTAACATATTGTCCTTCTTCAATCTTTGTACCTGTAGACACACACAAAATATTAGTTTGAAAACATTGATACCTCTTGGCCTCTCTTGAAGCTTCATCCTTCAAGACTTCTCTCAGACACTCTCTCGCCTTGAGTATCTCTTCTTCACACCAAGCATTCACCAGTTTCTCTTCTCTCCTTTGTAGCTTATGCCACTTCACATTTCTTTTCACAAGAAAACCACATCTCTGGTCTTCCTTCTCCTTCTATAGTAGCTCCATCAGTACTTTTAGACAGACTTCTATCTTAGCCTTCTCTCTCATACTCTTCATCACTCAACTTCCTCCATATGTTTCTTTGTGGATTCCTCCTAAACCTATTATAGGACTCTCAATAGTTATTTTCTTGAGTTTTTTTCACTCCCTATGAGTTTCACTAGCCTCTGTAGTAACAGTTCTCCTTGCTATACCTCACCTCACCAAACCTCCTCTATGCTTGGTCTTTTGGCAAGTACTGGTCCTCTTTCTAGAATCCTCCTGAGAAAATATATATGCTCCTTTTAGGATATCTCTGACAACTTATCTGCAAGAGAACATAACTATTCTCTTCTACTTCAATATTCACTTGAAATACTAGGTTCTGGACACACTTCTATTTTCTCTCAAAAATATTCACTAGTTTCTTTCATCACCGCCACCAATGACTGTGATCTTCTTTGCTGAGATGCTTCACTTCTGCTGCTACACCTTTGCATGCATACACTCCTACCAAAGTAGATATCTATTCATATATCTTACTGTTCAGGCTCCAAGCCTCTTCTTCATTGGCATGCAAAAGTATTCCAGTCATAAGTTCTCTTACAAACTTCTCGATTGTCTTCTATATTCACAGAATACTATCTTGTACCTCAATGTTCTCTCCTTTTCTATCAGAGTAAACTTACCCGCTTCATTCATGCTTCACTGTGCTTCTCCTTATTACCTTCATAAATTCTTATGCTCACCTCTAATTTAATTCTTTCACGACCTCTCGCTCTTCCAATGCATGCAGCCATCTTCTCACACTAAGCCTCTTCAACAACAGTTCTCTTTCACACCGTTATAACTTACAGTTCTCTTGTTCGTTTGGCACTGATGGTCCTCTATATAGAAACTCTTGAGTGCTCTTCTTGGATATTTCTAGGATTCTATGGTTATGTTTCTCTCTCACATGATATTTTCCTTGCTCCTTCAGAAATTCTAGACAAAAATCTCAACTGTGGAATCTCTCAACAAGAAATCTCTTCCCGCTCTGGTACAAAAATTGGTGTAGGTGGGTCGATCAGAACCAACCTCAACCGGCACTTCCAGGATACATGCATTCCTACACTTAGCAGGACTTCCCAATTTATCTTAATGGCCAAATTTTGCTTGAAAAATTTCCTCCCCGCAATTTTTCCTCCCCAATCGCCGTCTTGCAACTCTGTTTCCACAACATGGTTTTTGCAGTCAGGTTGTGGGATGTAGCATCTAGAATACCCATTTTTGCACTCCGAAACATTATTTGTACAATGCCCTTCCCACAAGTAGGTTACGAGATGCGGGATTCCAACTTCCAAAGTTACTCCCCCGTAACTTCCTCTCCGCAATTTTTCCCCCACAATTCACCTAGCTGTTAGATCTTTGCGGCCTTAACTTTGACCATTGATCTTCCTTTGGTGTGGACCTCTCAAGTCTCTGTGGATCTATTGACTCCCTTGAAACTTCTATTGCGGGATTCTTCGGGACCGTCATATATCTATCTGCAGACTCAATCTCAACTGTTCATTTTCTGCAAAACTTGTTAATGGCAGAAAATCTATGGATTGCGCCGATTGATAATGGAATTGCTCAATCCAACTTGCAATCATCCCAATTCTTTAGCCTAATACTCTTATGCATGCTTCTACACTCTACTTCAACTATACAAGTAAGAAATTGATGCATGAATATAGTAAATCCTCACAAATATACAAATTTTTCAGGAAAAACACCGAAGTCGGCTCTATGAGATACATAGTTCAACACAGTACATGCATAAAGGATAACAACCCAACAAACATATTGTTAATCCTTATATTAAGCAATCAAAAGAAAATGCACATAGCTTGGATCTCTCTCATTGTGATTCTTCAGAATATTTACAAGTAGGGATTAGACACAGGTCTGTCCTCTTCTCTGCAAATTTGGAATTCTAAATGCTGAAGAGAAAAATCCCCTCTACTTCTCTACTCTTCCTATTTAACCTAAATTGTTAACTCCTACTATGAGTGGTCCTACAACTAGAACAAACCACTACCGCACATACTGAAATGTCCCCTATCCAAAAATCCTGTGTCTTGATCTCCATGCAGGGATTCATTATCTGCCATCATGCCTAACGCTTGCTAACAAACTATGAATCATCAACCAACTAAAAATATTCCTCATCATGTGACTGACTCATCACATTGCTAGCATGCCACTATACCCCTGTAGCATGACTCGTCTAGTACCGGCATCTATCATATTAGATCTACAATCCTATATAGAATTGCTAGGAAATAAAATACTATACATGAACGTTTACAATTGTTTTGCAATGAACCCTTCCTTGGGAAGATGTCAAGACCTTAGGGTCTGACCAGAAATTTAGTAGTTGTCCTTGATAGCTAATACTCCTACATCATATATCGAATGTATGGATAATATTTTAGAGGGGGTTTGAAAGGGTCAAGGTCCTAGGAGTATGTTTGAAGTTCAGGTGGGGATGGTTAATAGTTGAGAGGGGGTAGGGAATCTTGAAGTTCCTAGGATGATGTTGCAAATTCAAGTGGAGAAATATGAATGAAATGGGAACATTATGGGTTACAAGGGTGAAGGGGAGTGGGGATTGAGAGAATTATTAGGAGGAGAAGAGGTGTTGAAGACATATAGGGTTAGAAGCAGTATGAAAGACTTGAGTGATGAAGGGGGATAATAAGGAGGGCAAGAAGTGGGTAATGGTTTGATGAGAGAGAGTATTGGTGAATGGAAAGGTGAATATGGAGTATTAGAGGAGGAATAGGATGTGTTGGAGGAGAGATGCAAAGAAGGGGTAAATTGAAGAGAGGGGAATGAGATGCGATAAAACAAATAATAGGGGTCATAATGAGGTAGGGGGTTTAGGAGAAGGGATAAGTTGAAAACATAGAAAGAGAGAGAGAGAGAGAGAGAGAGAGAGAGAGAGAGAGAGAGAGAGAGAGAATGGTGTGGAGATTGTGTGAGAGAGAATAAGATAGACAAGGAAGAGGGGGGGTGAGGGAGGTATGAATATAGAGTGAAAGAAAGAGATATTGAGGAAGAGATATAAGGTGTGTGTGTGTGAGGGGCCACAGGGGGATAGAAAAAATGAGAGAAAGGGGAAGGTTCACACATGTAGAGAGAGAGAGAGAGAGAGATGGATGGATGGTGTCAAATATAGAGGGTGGAGGGTTGAGAGATGGAGAGAGAGGGAGCTTGTGAAAGAGAGAAACATGGATAGGGGGGGTTAAAATAGATAGGGATGGAGGGGGAGGGATACAAGTTGAGATAGAGAGAGAGGGAGAGGGATAATGGCACAGGGGGCTAGTAATCAAGGGATAAGGGAGGGTGATATTGATAGAGGGAGGTAAATAGAAGGTGGAGAGAGAGGGAGAGATAGAGGGAGTTTGTGAGAGAATGGAACACACACACACACACAAATATTATGTTGGAGAGGGGGATGGGTAAGCAACAAAGGGAGAGGGGGAGGGGTCAGAAATAGAGAGAGAGTCATGGAGGGAAGGAGAGTGATGGACGTATAGAGAAGGTGGAGAGATATTATGAGATATGGGAAGTGAGGGAGGGACACACACACATGCACACATAGATTCCATTTGTGTGTGTGTGTGTGTGTATGTGAGAGAGAGAGAGATATTTTGTGGGAGAGAGGGAGGGATGGGTGAACGACAAAGAGGGAGGGGGTGAATGATATAAAGAGTGGTATGGAGGGAGGGATAGTGAGGGAGGTATATATAAGGTGGATATAGACTATGAGAGAGGGGAGGTGAGGGAGTGAAACACACACACACATAGATATATAAAGAGAGAATGGGGGGGAGGAAACACACACACACACACAAAGAGAGAGAGGGGGGGGGGGGGAATGATAGAGAGAGAAGGGGGAGGGGTGAGTGATAGAGAAAGAGTGGTGGAGAGACCTATAGTGAAGGTGGAGAGAGGTTATGGGAGAGGGGGAATGAGGGAGGTACACACACACACACACACACACATAGAGAGAGAGAGATATATATTGTGTGGGAGAAAGAGGGGGGGAGGCGTGAGAAACAATGAGAGAGGGGGGAGGGAGGACCAATAGAGAGAGAGAGAGATTGATGTAGGGAGGGATAGTGAGGGAGGTAGAAATAAGCTGGAGATAGGTTTTGAGAGATGGGGAGTGATGGAGGGACACACACAAACACACACACATATAGAGAGAGAGAGAGAGAGAGAGAGAGAGAGAGAGAGAGAGAGAGAGGGAGGTTGTGGGAGAAAGAAGGGGGAAAGACACACACACATACATAGAGAGAGTGAGATATGGAAATACAAAGACAGGGAGGCCCAATGAGTAAGGAATAGAGGGATAGTGAGTAAGGCACATGTGTATCCATAGATTCCAAAAATATTATTAAGGGATCGAGTCTTGGATTTCCTCCCTTTACCATGTTGAGGCCTTAATAGACATATCTAATGCTCAAAAACTCTTAAACGCATGTGCATATTTTCTTGGAGACCAAGCATACCTTGTGTAGGTTATCTTTGGTGCTTCAGATCATATTCCCTCAATCATGTCTTAGAGGTCCTATACATGCTGCTCAAAACAACCTAATTCTACTAATATCCATATTCATAGTCGAAATATATCTATGAGATTCCATGTGTGGTTTTTTAAGGAATCCTTCCTATCCCTAGATGCCTAGAAGATTTATTTAGGGCCTAAGGCCATAGTTTCCTCCCTTGACCATGTCCATGGCCTTGAGATGCATACCCGGTGCTCAACAAATTATGATGGCATGCATATCCCAATTAAGATTCAAATGATTCACTTTCAATGTTATGTGTGGTGTGTGGAGGCATCAATTTTGGCCCTAAATTGTTAACAAATTCCTTTAATTCCTAAGGACCAAGTGTTTCACCCTACGCATGGTTCCCATATCCTCATTCAAAACAAAACTATCAACATGAGAGGTCATCTATGGTGATTCAAGGTGTCATTCATGGACCTTGAGCCCTAAAAGTTGGTTTACAACCTAAAATTATTGATGTGTTGGTGAAAAAACACCAACAAAAGCCTCGTTGACAAGGGTTCTCACTCTGTCGATGCCCAACCAATGTGATCTCCCTAAGACCTGGCCCAGACAGGTTTTACCCTGCCTAGCAAGATCCACAGAGTGGACGAAGTCTCACCTGAGATGTTCAAGGGAGAGCTGTCGAAACTGAGTATCCAACAATAGGAAGGGAAGATATGGCATCCAATATTTTGACAGCATAACTATTAGATCACAGGACTAAGACAATTATCATAATTCATCTTCACAACTGTAGATCTAATAGATTACATCATTCATTTATCGTAGCACTGTTATCATTCATAAACCACTTTAATCATCATTCATCCAAATTATGACAGAATATCGCAGCAACATCAATAAATCCTAAACATATTCAATACACTTCCCATTAACATCGCAGCGGAGAAAATAGGAAAATTGAAGACACTATTTAGGCAACAAGCATCCTCTTCAAAATGGTCCTCTTTAAGATGGATCAACTGTGCAATGAACTCTTCTAATGCTTTGGCATCATCCATGCCAGTCACCATAGCAATGCGCAAACTAGGAACAATGTATTCTATGGGCTTGACTGCCTCTTGCCCATATACCAGCGTAAACGGTGTCTGTCCTATCAACCATTTACAAGTGGTGCGATAGGCCCATAGCACTACTGGAATTTTCAAGTCCCAATCATTGCAATCAGCATTACATACCTTTGTCAACATTTATTCCAACATTTTTTTGAACGCTTCAATAGTCCCATTCGCCCGCAGATGGCATTAGAGGAAATTTGGGGTCTAAAATGGGCCTTATAAGAAAACGTGCCAAAATAAGTTTTTGTGAGTTGGAATTCAAGAACCAATAGAATTTCAATAAAATAAGTCAACCATAATGGTTGAATTGACATATTTGTCATTAAAAAAAACTACTTTTTTTGTTCGTATTTTCGACATATCTCATTGTGTTTTTACTCAAATTTCAATCGGGAGAGCTCGTTGGATGCAGAATTTGATTTAGCATCCAACGAGTACCCACACTGCATACTTTTGATGGACCCCGCTACCCCAAAAACAAGAAATACCTGAAAAAATGTGATGATGACATCATCATCACATNTGGTGTGCTTTTCTTATGTTGCACCTACAATTCTTCAATTAGCACTTGCACAACGCAGTTGATAAAATGACTTCCCTAGTCACTCATCAATATCCTGGGACACCCAAACCGTGTCACAATATTTTCAAATATGAACTTTTCTATTGTCGCAGCGGTACAATCCACAATTGTTGTGGTCTCTACCCACCAGGTCATATAGTTAGTTGCATTAATGATGTGTTGTGCACCAGTCCTCTTCCTTGGTGGATTAATGGGGCCCATGAAATCCACAACCCATTTATCGAAAGGCTATAGAGTTACCTACGAAACAAGCGGAATCTCATCCTGCCGTAATGGTTTAACGATGCACTGGAAGACATCACAACTTTGTGCATAGTCTGTGACATCATTATGCGGTGTAGGTCACCATAGTATAGTGCGCAACACCTTCCGTGCAATAGCCATTCCTCCATAGTGACCTTTCATGATTCCTGCATTTGCTTCTTCTAGAACGGGTCCCTGCTCATGCGGTAGGATACACTGTCGCAAGATTTCATCTGGTCCAAGCTTGTATAACTGTGCAACAGTCAGCGGGAAATATGAAGCCTTTACTACCAACTTATTCTTCTAATTGGTTGAAAGGTTCTCAATAGAAACAACAGTGGAAAATAACTTAATGATTGGGGCACAATGATCATTTGCGATGTCAACCCGGAATAGTTGCGCATCTGGCAATCCATCATCAATATTGGTCAGTTCTTCTCCTATGTCAATGTGAGACAGGTGATGAGGACCAACATTCAACCATGCTGGTTTCACAACTATTTCAAAATCAAATCCCTAAAAAATTAGCAGCCACCGTTAGATTCCCCCCCTCAACACAAGCTTATTGACCAAGTATTGCAAGGCGGAATGATTGGTGAACATCTTGAAGTGACCACCTAACAAATAGTGCCTGAAGTTTTGCAACACATAAACCATCACTAATCCTTTTCTTTCAATCTTTGTGTAATTTCATTCAGCAAACAACACATTCCTACCAGCATTTGCGATCGGGTGATCGAGGTCGCCCTCACCTAGTTGTGCAAGCACAACCCCCAGCGCAACAGAAGAGGCATTGACATGCACATGGAAATCCTTGTTCCAATAAGGAAATACCAGTATGGGTGTGAAGGCCATATTGGCCTTCAGCGTGTCATAACTTCCTTCACATTCCTGAATCCACTCAACTGCAACATCCTTCTTTAATATCTTCTCCATAGGGGCAGTAATCACAGCGTGGCCTTTGAGGAACTTGCGATAGTACCCCGTGTGCCCCACCATTGCCCGAAGCATCTTCACATTCGTCGGCGGTGGAAAACTAATAATTAGTGTGATCTTTGCTAGATCAACCAATAGACCTTCCTTACATACTATGTGTCCGAGCAGCATTCCAAACGACGCACAAAAAATGCACTTCTTAGAATTTGATGCAATATAATGCTATCGACACCTTTCTAGAATCAACCTCAAGTTGTTGAGATAGTCACTAATTAGCCCATAGATTGTCCAATCATCCATTTATACTTGTAGGAACTTTTGAATAAAATCTTTAAACATAGCGACAACTACCCGAGAAAATATTACTTGTGCATTCTTCAGCACGAAGGGCATGACTGTATATTGAAAACAACCCCATTTAGTGAAAAATGCGGTCTTATGGTGATCCTCCTTTTTAATCTAGATCTGGTGGTACCCTGAAAATACATCTGTGAAGGAAGACATCTCTTGACCGCCTACTCCTTTAAGGACTTCATCTATAAATGGAGTCGAGAATGGATCATGCACGCAGACATCATTCAACTTCCTTAGGTCGATGCAAATGAGGGCTTCACTTGTATTTTATCTTGAACCACCATAGGGATTATCTACTCTGATTCTTTGATAAGATCTATGATCCCATTATCCAGTATTTATTCAATCTTAGCCTTCACATGCTCCTTGTATCGTGGGTTCATTTGATAAGGCCTCTGTCGCACAGGTTTTGTAGCTAGTTTCAATCGGATTTTCATCTCCCCTAGGTCCCCTAATATACCCTTCATTTTTTAGAACCGCATCAGAAAAAGATACTGGAATTCATGTAGCAAGTCAGTGATTTTGGCCATTGTTTCCTTGTCCCAATAGTCCCCAATATTGGAAAATTTTGGGTTTTCTTCCAATCCAATGTTGAATTTCTTGATCTTCAATGGCTAGCTCATCAAATCCATCAGTATGTCTCGCACTATGACATCACGGCTTCCTTCTGACTATGGAATATTAACATTTCACAACTCATAATCATCTTCAGCTTCCCCAAATAGATTGTAACATGTCATGATGTATTGTATCGAGAAGTGCACATGTGGATCAACTAGGTATGCAACAAGGATGACCTTCAACACTACGTCACAGATGATTTGTAATGCATTAGGTACCTCTGGGTTAGAATCCTATAAAATAAATGTCTGCGCAAAGAAAATAGACAACTCCTCCTAAATGGTTATAGTTATGCATAGTTCTACTGCTATATTCCAGGATCTCTGCATCTTGTCCAGAGTATGAAAAAAAGCATGGACCCACTCATCTTTGGGTCATGATTCCCATAAGGACTGAAATTCCATCAAATGACTGGTGGGGTCATTTTTTCCATCATATCTCCCAGAATGGTAGACCTCCGAATCGCCGAAGCACACCATCATCAACCTCTGACACTATCCCCAGTCATGGATCATCTGCTTGTGCATCGCCCACCATCAGACTGGTGTAGCCTTCAGTGCTACATCTAGGGCTAATACCCTTTGTGGTTCAAACACTTTCTCATCAAATTCTTGAAGTAATTCTAACAAAGTTGGAAGCCCTTCATAAATTGGCAAATTGATGGTCTCAGTTGCTACGCAACGAAGATACTGTGTGATCAACCCACATTTTCTAAACAACAGCTCATGCAGCCTATTCTTCCAATTTTCCAGAGCATCATTAGAATCAGAGGACGCAGAACTAGCCCTACACCATCCAAGTTCACCATCGACGGTAGGGTGGATATAGTCTTCAAAAATATTATAGGCATGATCCCAAATTCTACCAGATTCATCCCTTGCATTTTCAATATACCAACATCCTTCCTGAGGGTCCATGGGAGCAATGACGCTAACATCCTGGTTCTTGAATGTCATAACCCTTTTTTTGAAATTGATAACTACCATGCTATCATTATCCCACCCAATCCCTAGCAGTGGGGGATAGGAACCTCCATCTTCAAACATTTCTATCACATCAAAATCATCATGCATTTTCATACCTTCAATATCAACAACCAAGTTCAACACGCGACCAATGGGATGAACCTTTTCCTGATTTTCTAGTCACAGCTGCATCAGCGACCATCCAAATGTCACCTTCCCCATCAGTTGCCAAGTTTTCTTGGTAAGAATGTTTACATCTAATCTAAGATCCATAATAACTAAGTCAACCTCATCATCTTTGATCTAGACGTTCATCCTCATCTCCTTTCCTGTCTTCTTCTTTTGCAGGGAATTCATCACAGAACCCTTCAATGTGTTATCCCACTGGTAAAACATCTTCTCAATCTTGAAAAGGGCTTTGGGATCCATTGTAATCAATAGAGAACTCTCAAAGAACGGTAGTAAGGTACCATGCTGCCACAATGGTCCTGCCTCTACAGAGGGGTCAAAATCGGATGGCATTGCGATAATAGGTGACTTACCTGGATTTCTCCTAATTGCATGCTTGGCCTCAAATAACGTATATTTATCTGTCACAATATAAAATTCTACCTTTTTGTTTCCAGTGAACCAAACGTGCTGACATGATCCATCTTCTCCAGTTGTCGCACCGACGCGAGTAACAACCCCAACGTCGACATCCCTCATTCATGGTTCGGCTTGAATTGTGGAAACCGTCGATACTTGATTCATGTTCTGGGCCTAATTCTATGGTGGGTTCTAATTTAGTGGTGGGTTCATCAGCTGATTCTGAGTTTGTGGCAGGATCTGATTCTACATCTAGAACATTGGGTGGTTCTGCACCTAGAACATTGGCTAGTTCGGAGTCTGCGCATTCTGCAACTGAGGAATGTTTCTAGCCTCCCACTTTGCAATCAACTAAGGGAATGTTTCAACATTATGCTCATTGGCCACACAGTATCTACGCTGTTCATGAGGGCACTCCCTCTAGTAGTGCCTAGATACTCCATAGGTATAGCATTTTATTGATTCTCGACCTCATCCTCCTCCTTGGCCAAAGCCTTCTCCTCGTCCCCTAAATCCTCCACAAAATCCTCCTTGAACCTGTCCCTACTGAAACTGAGGCTGGGCCAACTGCTGCTACGATGGTTTTGGTTATTTCTAGACATAGAGCATAGCTTGAATATATTGTGGATGACATTGAATGAGAGGCACATGATTATACTGTTCTCATGGCGCATACTGTGGTTGTGCTACAAGCTGTGGCTGAGGTGCAAATTGTGGCTGTGATGTAAACTGGTGCTGTAGTTGTGACGAGATAAACTGCATCTGGGGTAGTGATGTATACTGCACCTGTGCTGCTTGCTATGCCATCTATGGCTGTGCTAGCATTTCCTAGGGGTCCTCACCTTTCACAAAGTATGAATCATATGTCCTTTCTTGGAGCAAGTCATAAGCTCGAAAGTGCTTATCGTCGTGTCCCACTAACTGACAAAAGGTACAGTACAAACTCTCTTCCTTGGTAACCATATTTTGCATGTAGTCACAGTTCTCATGTCGATGCCCATAGACCTGACATATGCGGCACCATGGGAGACTAGCGTAGCTTAATGGGTTTGGGGCACCTGAAAGTAATTAATTTCAGAACGTCAAACATGTATCCTTAGTGTGTCCATCCGCATGACACTAGGTGCACCAAAGGTCATCATGATATTCCTTCTCCTTCTTGATATCTGGGCCTTCTTCCTCCAGCTGGTACTCTATTGCTAAACTGATACTAACACATCAGGCAAGTCAATGTAGAATGCGTGTTTCTTCCTAGTGGTGGAGTAGTGCCTGGAGGTGTGGACATGTTACTGCTGGGGTTCGAACCTACCGTCGTTCTGGGTATAGCCTATTCCTGGTCATCCTTGTCATCACTAAATGGTTGCTTTATCATATGTGGTTGTTCTTCATGGCATCATATGTCGATTGCAGCAGGACCTTCTCCTATCCTATGCCTCTTCTCTCAAAATATTCCTCCTCCTCTTGTACAACCACTTGTTTCCTCGATGACCTTCGTAATCTCACCAGAACTCATGCGCATCTACCCCTTACCTTCCCATGCATCTCCACCCTTTTTTCGTGGTGTCTACATTCTCCACACACCAGAGTTCCACTACTCTTGGTCCATCTTCAAAATACCCATTAGAGGAAATTTCAACTCAAAATGGGCCTTTTAACTTTTATTCAAATTCCATGTCATCATGTGTTAGCCAATGAAATTACTTTAAATTTGAAATACCGTATAGGTCTTAAACACTTTTTTAATATAAATTTGGGGATAGCTATCATAAAAAAAAAACTACTTTTTTTGTTTGTATTTTTGACAAATCTCCCCGTGTTTTCACTCAAATTTTGATCGGGAGAGCTCGTTGGATGTGGAATTATATTCTGCATCCAACGAGTACCAACTCGGTATACTTTTGACGGACCCTGCTACCCCAAAAACAAGAAATACCTGAAAAAATGGAATGATGATGTCATCATTCCATATCCTCGATCTCCGGTCGAGATGAATGGCAAACCATATCCTCCTTTCAATCGCAACTCGGTCCCATCAATATAACCATTTGTTGGATAAAACCCACAAACAAAAGCCTTGTCAATAGGGGCTCTCACTCTATCAACGCCCAACCAACGCGATATCCTTGAGCACTGGCCCGGACAGGTTTCACGCTACTCAACAACATCTGCCGAGCAGATGAAGTCTCACACGAGATGTTCAAGGGAGAATTGTCGAAACTTAGTTTCTGCCAATATGAAGGGAAGATATGGTGTCCATAATTTCGACAGTATAGCTATCAAATCATAGAACTGAGACAATTATCATAATTCATCTTCACGACTATAGATCTAATAGATTACATCATTCATTTATCACATCAGTGTTATCATTCATAAACCATTTTAATCAGCATTCATCATAATTATGATAGAATATCATACCAACATCAATAAATCCTAAAGAGATTCAATAAACTTCCCATTAACATCATAGTGGAGATAACAGGAAAATAGAAGACATTATTTAGGCAACAACCGTCATGTTATATTTAATTATACGTAATAGATCCAAAATAAATAATTCTTCTCTACAACAAGAGATCAGTTACATTCCAAAATTCAATATCTGACATAGACAGATCGTAGATTGCCAAAAACAGAAGACTCAACAAGACCGTAGACAGATCGTAATAGACTGTACTTGTATCGCACTTATCATGATCATGAGTATATATTTCTCCTTGTTATCCTTGTGTCTCTTTACAATTGTAAAACTAGCTTTATATATAGGCTTGTGCCTTTACATCAAAGGCCCACTTCTAACTAAATTCTAACCACTAATGACCTATGTCCACAAAACATGGTCAATTAACACATTAAATATTCAAAAACAGTTATCTTTCCACCCATCGTGCTGATCTGCCCATGCACACTGTCGCGTGAGCTTGCGCCACTACTGTGATACTGCATAACTCACTTACCCCAAACCCCTGCCAACAAGATGTACCAATGATGATTAACACATTATCCTCCATCTCTAACTCTAAAAATATCCTAATCATGTCCATATCCCAACTTAAACATTGAGGATACCCTTAAGATATCATGTGTGTGGGTACTATTAACCCAACATACAATGGAGGTTATACCTCATGAATCTATGATGACCAAATACAATAGTAACATCTCGATGGAGGAATAAGACATCTCCCTTAGGGTATATCAATAAAATACATTTAGAATATTCTTTCAAGTTACAATATTTCAACACTCCCCCTTAATGAGAAGGGTATTCTACTGACAACGACATCATCAACTTAGGAGTAACAAGAGAGAGATACCACCATGATAAGGGGAGAGATAGCGAAAGAGGGAGGGATGGAGGGGAGAGATAGGGAAGGAGGGATAGAAGGTAAGAGAGAGAGGGAAGGGGGGAGGGATAAAGGCACAAAGGGCTAGTGATTAAGGGAGAAAAAGGGAGATATTGATATAGGGAGGGATAATGGCGAAGATAAAGAGAAGGTAGAGATTGGGGTGGTAGGGACATGGATGGAGTAAGGGAGAGAAAGAAACATATATGGAGGGATGTAGAGAGAATTAGGGATGTATATTTAGAAAGAGATAGGGGGCATCTAGGGATTATTGGGATAGATTTATCAGGGTATAGAGAGAAACATTTATACGCATGAAAATAAGGGAACACTAAAAACATTTTCTTTGTATGTAACCATAGAAAACATTTGTTTTCTTTTGATTTTATTCATTTCCTTAGACGTGCACCTAACCTATTTATTTTTCTTAACCATATTTCATGCGTGTTTTTTTTCTACATATCGTGTGCACGTTTTAGGACTGTATAAACAGTGAACTGTTTCTATCTAATAGAAACTTTACTCTGTCTAAAGGAAAAACAGATTATCGCGTGATTTTTTTCAACAAAGCACGATCCCACCATTGGAAATATTCACAATACACCTTCTCCATCATTCTTTTTGTTATACAAGTGCAACATTGAGGAAACTTTTCATGTTTGAGGAGCACATATCATAAGATATCAAGATTCAATACCATCTCATGGTGATGGTGGATATACACAATTGTACAAGAGAATTATCTTGAGCAACAATTTTTTATTTAAGTTTCATTTTCTTATTATTGAAGATCACCAAAGGTAAATTTTCTCATTCATCATTGTTTTGATGGGAAATATGAATAATTGAGAAGATTGAAACACCTTGAAGGATCTATAGTTATAAAGAACTAAACGTTTGAAATCTTGTAATTGAGGAGCAACAAAAACAAACTATATTGAATTAATCATTGTGGTGATGGGGAATGTATGTAACCACAGAAGAAAATCAACAAGGAATAAGAGACCTCAACAAGTCATTGAAGAAGATAAAGAAAAGAAAAGAATAGACATTATGAATCATGGGCTTTGTTTGGAAACTAATCAAAATCCAACTGTAGAGGATACCACGGTTCATCCTATTAATCCACTACAAGAGAAAAGGAAGCATTCACAAGAGGGATCTTCAATTTGCACAATAATTGTTGAACAAGAACCCCATGGAAGTATTCAAGAAGAAAAATGTAGGTGCTCATTAGGGGATGTTTCAATTCCCACTTCAAGTGAAATTGATAAGTTACAATCTCAAGATGAAGCTCATGAAGAGGCATTGGACATGGAACCTACTGTTGAAGAGGTGTTGGATGTGGAGCCTACTATTGAAGAAGAAAATGTTATCCAGACCATTGATGAGGATGTTGGACTTCCACCATCCAACTTCCAGGAAGAGAATGCATGACAACAAGCTACTACTGAAACACTAGAGCATATTGTTGATGCTCTACATGGTATAATTCCAACCCCCTTACCACCATTATAAAGAACACATTGAAGAACTATGAAGCATATACAAGTTGATGAAATTCTCCTCAATTCCATTGAAGCTACGCTATCTAAACGTAGTAAGTTACAATATTTCAACATCCCCCCTTAACTAGAAGGGTATTCTACAACAACATCAACAACAACAATAGTAGGAGAGAGATAGAGGACATCATCAACATCATCATGGTAACACATCTATAAATCATTGGAAGCTCTTCAACATCATGTATTCTTCATCTTCAATATTTAGTCTTCAATAACAGTAACACTTTGAATTCTTTGATTAATAACATCATCAACAGCACTTTGACCTTTCGATCAACAACAACATCTTCAGCACTATGATGTTTTCACCCAAAACAACATCTTCAACACTTTGACCTTTCGATCAGCAAGAACATCTTCAGCACTTTGACCTTTCGATCAACAACAACATCTTCAGCACTTTGACCTTTCGATCAACAACATCTTCATCATCATATTTTGATATTTTTATCAGAAACATCAGCAACGTCATCATCAGCACTTTGATCTTTCGATCAGAAAAATCATCATCACCACACTCTGATCTTTTGATCAAGAACATCATCATCATCACATTCTGATATTTCGATCTGGAATATCATCATCATCACACTCTGATCTTTCGATCAAGAACATCATCATCATCAGCAACAACCTGCAATCCATAGTACAAAGACAAAAAAGTCTTTGGATCACTTTTGGACTTAAAGTCTAGGGATGATGCAATCCCACCACATTCTCGACAACCGAAGTCACCAGATTGATTACGGGATAATCAGTCCCTATCAATTTAGGACTAAGTCCAAGGATGATGCAATCCTACCACATTCTCGATGACCGAAGTCACTGGATCCATTCTGAACCGAGATTCATGGATGATACAATCCTACCACATTCTCGATGACTGAAGTCATCGAATCCATTCTGAATCGAGGTTCATGGATGATACAATCCTACCACATTCTCGATGACCAAAGTCACTAGATCCATTCTGAACTCAGGTTCACGGATGATACAATCCTACCACATTCTCGATGACCAAATTCATCGAATCCATTCTGAACCGAGGTTCACGGATGATACAATCCTACCACATTCTCGATGACCAAAGTCACTGGATCTATTCTCAACCGAGGTTCATGGATGATACAATCCTACCACATTCTCGATGACCAAAGTCACCGAATCGATTCTGAACCAAGGTTCACAGATGATACAATATTGCAACATTCTGGATGACTGAAGTCACTGGATCTATTATGGACATATGTCCTAGGATGATGCAATCCCTCTTCATTATCAAGGATCGAGGTCACCAGATCACTTTAGGGTAAAAGTCGAGGGATGATACAATCCCACTGCAACATCACTACTCCCCCTTTCGAGGAAGGTCTTTCCAAACAACACCAAGCTTGTCTCGAAAGTGTTTGAACATTATTCGAGACAAAGGCTTCGTTAGCACATCAGCAACTTGGTCATCAGTACTCACATACTGGAGCTTTATGGCTCCTTTTTGCATCATATCTCGAATGTAGAAATACCTGATTTCTATGTGCTTTGATCTGTCATGGAACATTGGGTTCTCTGTCATCTTTATACTACTTTGGTTGTCACATAGAAGCATGGTAGTGTCCAAATCTAGGCTGAATAACCCTGACATCATCTTTCGAAGCCATATGGCTTCACAACTAGCAGAGCAAGCTACTATATATTCTACTTTGGCTATGCTTAGAGCAAAACTGGATTGTTTTGTGCTAAACCATGAAATCATAGTGGATCCCAGACTATAACATCCACCTGATGTGATTTTTCTCTCTAAAATAATTCCAGCCCAATCTGCATCTATATAGCCATACAATCTATACTCATGGCTACCATCATAGTATAGACCAAAGTCTATAGTCCCTTTTAGATATCTCATCACATGTTTTGCAGCTATCGAGTGAACCCGTCTAGGTTGAACAAGATATTGACTCAAGATGTTCACAGCAAAAAAAATGTCTGGTCTGGTATTTGTTAGGTACATCAAGGACCCAATGATCTATCTGTATTGAGTCACATCCACTAACTCTGATGAGTCATCAGCTAATAGCTTTAGGTTGGAATCCATGGGTGTGGCCATGGCTTTTCATTCCAACATATTTAATCTTTTCAATATCTCTACTGCATACTTTCCTTGGTTGAGAAAGATTACTTCTGAACTTTTCCATACTTCCAGACCTAGGAAATAATGCACTAACCCAAGGTCTTTCATCTCAAATTCTTCTACAAGTTTC
This sequence comes from Pseudotsuga menziesii, assembly GCA_001517045.1. NCBI lineage: Eukaryota > Viridiplantae > Streptophyta > Pinopsida > Pinales > Pinaceae > Pseudotsuga > Pseudotsuga menziesii. The sequence goes on from LPNX011170138.1 coordinate 299,145, forward strand.
TTCTTCCTTTCCATAATCAGTTTCTCATTCCTTGTTAAGAATAGGTCATCCACATATAGTAGTAGGATGATAGGTTCATCTTGTACAACCTTGAGGTAAAGGTTAGGATCATCTTTACTCTTGGTAAATCCCATGCTCATCAGGAAACTATCTATCCTTCCATACCAAGCTCGAGGAGCTTGTTTTAAGCCATACAGGACCTTCTTCAATTTGCATATGTGAGTATGTATATATTCAAATTCAAATCCTTGTGGCTATTCTATGTATACTTCTTCTTCAATCACACCATTCAGGAAGGTTGTTTTCACATCCATCTAGTGTAAGTCCCACTTCATCATGGATGCAAGTGCCATGATAGCTCTAATCGAAGTATACCGTGCTACTGGGGAAAATGTCTCTTCATAATCAATTCCCTCTTTCTAAGAGAAACTTGTCGCCACAAATATTGGTTTATACTTGTCGATACTTATGTTAGCTGTATGCTTTATCTTGTAGATCCATTTGGAGGATACTACACTCTTTCCTTCTGGTTTGGGAACTATATCCCATACATCATTCTTCATTATTGACTGTTATTCTTCAGTCATTGCTTCTACCCATTATTTCTTCTGTATTGCTTCTTCATAGTTTGTCGGTTCTTGATCTACAAGACCACACATCAAGGCTACATAGTTGGGAAAAGTCTTAGGTTTCTTTCTTTCCCTTATGCAGCCTTCAGGAGCTCCATATCTTTCTGCCTCTTGTATAATTTCTCTTGTCAAAGCTGGCTTTCTCTTTCTTGATATCTCGATCATAGGAGGTTCTTGTGGTTCTTCCATGTCATTTTCTTTAGGAGCTTTATTTTCAGGGAGACATGTAGTTTTTTCATTTTTGGGAGGTGTCTCTTCTTCATACACTTCTTCATGCTGGAACTTTTTGGATCTCTTGAGGGCTTCCTCTTCATCGAATGTCACATCTCGAATGATTTCCATGTGATGGTATCCATGATTGTAAATTATGAATTCTTTGGATGCCTCACAATATCCAACAAATATCCCCTTGTTTCCAGAAGGGTCTCACTTGGTTCTTTTCTCTTTTGGTATATGAATATATACTGGACAACCGAATATTTTGAGGTGACTTACCTCAGGTTTCTTTCTCAAGAACATCTCTTCCAGATACTTGAATCCAAGAGCACTGTGAGATGTTATATTCTATACATACACAACGGTTTTTGCTGCTTCTGCCCATATATGCATTGGAATATCTTGATCATATATCATAGTCTTCACTGCCTCCATGATGGTTCTATTATTTCTTTCCGCAACCCCATTCTATTGAGGAATGGAGGGAGTAGTTAGTTCCCTCTTGATTCGTACATCTTTGCAAAAGGATTCAAACTCTTTTGAGGTATATTCTCTGCCATTGTCTGATCAGATTGCCTTTATCTTCTTGTCTGAAAGATTCTCTATCAAGGCTTTGAACTTCTTGAATTTCTCAAATACTTAAGTCTTTTCTTTCAAGAAGTATATCCAAGTCTTTCTTGAAAAGTCATCAATAAATGTGATATAATATTCAAATCTGCTTAAGGATGTACAAGGCATTGGACCAAATACATCTGAATGAATCAATTCCAGTGTACCTTTTGTTTTTGTTTCACTCTTTGAAAATGGATTCTTGATGTTCTTTCCCTTCGCACATCCTTTGCAAATGCCTTCATGTTTGATCTTCATGTCTGGTAATCCTGTCACTATTTTGTTCACATGAGGTAGAGCCTTGTAATTAATGTAGACAAGCCTTCTATGCCATAGTTCAGTAGGGTCAGTCGACTCATGAACAAATGCTGTTTTTGAGTGCCCCTTGAGTTTATACAAGCCTCCTTCTTCTTCACCAATGATGATTGCATCTTCAATATTCTTTCCTTTGGGCCACATGAGTACTTTACCATTTATGAAACAAACTATGAATCCTTTCTTATCTAAAGTTGAGATAGAAAGTAAGTTCTTCATTAGACTAGGTACATATAATAAATCTTTCATCTTTAGGGGATTACCTGTATCAATTTTGTAGCTTGCTTCACCTAATCCTTTGATCGCATATTGATAGTCATATCCTAGGGATACTTTCTTAGGAGAGCTATTTTCTTCAAGTTTAGATAGATTTTTCTTTTGTCCCGTCATGTTCTTTGAAGCACCAATATTAATAATCCAAGTGTCTTCTCTAGGTGTTACAGACCCAGAGAGTCCAGATAATAATACATATTCTTCTGCATCTTCTTCTCTTGCTTGTTTTCTTGGAGGTCCTTCTTCTTCTTCTTCATCATCTTCATCTTCCACTAGATGAGCATGATATCTTTTGTTGTTGTTGATCCTCTTCTTATATTCTTGCTTCTTCATAGGAAAATTTCGGCCAATGTGTCCTATCTTATTACAATGAAAACATTGAAAACCAAAGTAGTCTCTACTTAGAGGAAGTTCTATTATCCTTTGGATTCTTCTGGGAGGTTAAGACTCCTTGAAATTTCTTCTCTTGAAATTTGATTGACCTCTTCTTCTCTTGGTGTGAGTGGCTAGGGCTTGATCATCTTCCTTTAGTAAGGCTTCTCTTTTTGCCACTCTAGTCTCCTCTTGAATGTAGTCTTGCCATACCATGTCAAACTTCATGCTTTCTTTTCTGGCACACATCATCTGGATAAAGGATTCCCAGGGTCTAGTGAGACCATTGAGAGCAGTCATAACCATTTCATATTCATCAAGCTTATCTCCAATAGCTTCTAGTTTCTCTTTTATCTGAGAAACCCTTATGAAGTAGTCTTGGATGGATTCTCCATGACTCATCTTGGTGCTCTTCAGTTGAGCTCTTAGAATCATCCTTCTATTGATGTTTCTTCCTTCATACATTCTGGATAGGGCATCATACATTTATTTTGGAGTCTTTTTGGATGACACTTGAGGGATCAAGTGATACTTGATGGAGTCAGCAAGGATCCTTTCTTCCCTAATCATATCCTTAATGTTCTTCTCCTTCACTTCAGCTTCTTAAGGTTCCGCAACTTCTTCTTCGACATACTTATCAAGATCATTCTCTTGGAGAATGAGACCAATCCTATATTTCCATGCTTGAAAATTATCTATGCCTTCTAGCTTTTCTTCAAGCTTAATGCTTGGGGCCATCTTGTCAGAAAATCACAAAAATTGAAATTCTACGAAATGAGAAACTGAACTTACCAGGAGGTGTTCTTAAATTAGGTGATTTGACTAGTGTGCTTGGATTCTATAGATTTCAACTCTTCACCTTCCAAATCATACTTGCAAGACTCAGCTTGTACAGCTTCCAGGGATTTTCTCATTCAACAGTTTTTTGGTGCAGCTGTCAAACTAGGGTTTAAATTTCCTAGAGACTCACACACCCAAAAATATTGATTCTAGGCTCAAAATATGCACTCTGGGAGGATGCAACTTTCTATGCAAGCAATTTTCCGAAACACAAAAATTTTCTCGAAACCCTAATTTCTTCTGAGTAGAGAGAGAGGGCTATTTCACCTTGTGAAAGCTGTCCTATTCAGGTTAGCTCTAATTCCATGTTAAATTTTCATATGCTAAGCTAGATCATTAGTATTTCATTTCAATTTCATAACAAAAGCATATAAATAGGATCAGTGAAAGAAACAGTATCACAAGAACAACACAGATTTATCCTGGGAAAACCCTAAAGGGAAAAACCTAGTAAAAGATTCCTTAATATAGATGCCCCGAAAGATAAAAGGTAAAACCAAAATACTGATCCTCCTCCTTCTTCAGCTACTTCTCTCTCCTTCACTAATGCGCTACACAAGTGAGTGTGTGTGTTCCAAATGAGGAGCACCACACCTATATTTATATTCATCTGTTCACTTTAATAATTAATTCCGACATGTAGGCTCAAGTTAAGCAGGTAGGCTCGAGTAACCAAAACTGGGGTGCTAATGACCCACCTTTACAATTTAAGGGAACTAACTCATGACTCTGATTAGTTCTTTCGATTAGAAGCATCGGAGTATAAAGAAATACAATTGGTTCTCCCGGTAGGACCATCGGGGGCCTCAAAAAGTACATATAGAATATTCTTCGAAGTTACAATATTTCAACATGAAATATGTAGAGATACATTTCCTCATGGTAATATACTTTCAGCTGTTGATTTTTACCGAGAACTACACTCTGTAACCCCAGAATGAGATCCAAAGTTAGTATTATCACTCTGAGTAGGTTTCCTTGATGGTGCATATGACATATGGGCATGGCCCAAATAACAGTGAAGAACAGAGAGAAATCCTGAAGGAATATCACTTCTACATAAGTGATGACAGGTGCCATGAATTCCACTATGTACGTCATTGCTTCATCATGTTCTATGATCACTTGAAGAGAAGGAACATACAGATGGATCGACACTAGATTTGGTTTGATGGATGTGCTGGTTAGTTAAAGAATGCATGCATATTTTAGTGGTTGTGTTCATTGCATAGAAACTATAAAGTTGCACATATGTGGAACTATTTTGAGACTGTGCATGGTAAAGGAGAGAATGATGGAGCTGGATCATGTGTCAAAACAGCCCTACAAAGAGAGGAATTGAAATTATCTATAGAATCTACTATTCGAAATGATCAATCTATAGTCAGGTGGTGCACGTCAGTAATGGGAGAGGAATCAACTATGCGAGTAGAATCCAGAAGCAAGACACATGTGGAGAGAATTTATTTGGAGGTGGTAGACATAGATAGTTCAAATGCATTAGAATTCAATACTGTTCCTGGGACTCATGGCTTTCATTCGGTTTGAAGCTCTGGTAACCCAGTATTTGAAATTTCGACCAAAAAACTCGCTTTTTTTTCCTCCTTGTTGTGATGGTGACTGGGATGGGTGTCAATCATTGGATTACGTTGATGGATGGGATCGCATATCACTTCCACTATATCAACATGCAATTGTTGATTTAACTCTGTTGGAAGAAGACCAATCATCTATTTCTATAGATTTTGATCATGTCTCAGACCTTGTACAACCCAGTATGATGCATTTCCTTAACATTTTTTTATTTATTTATGTAGTTTTAGAACTCACATTAATGGCCTTGTATCACATGAAAAATATTTTGATCATATACCTACAATAATATTATGCAGGGAAGATATACATAGTGGTTTCCTCAAAATATAGTGAACGGGGTGGTGATTACTGGTTGGAACATTGTATAGAGGGAAAAAAACCCTCACTATGTCCATGACTAATGATGAAAACAACCACTTCCGAATCAGGTCTATTATTTTTAAAGGTGAATACCGTACACAAGACAACAATGGAAGAAAGAAGGGTGGACATGTTTATAGGGATTACAAACCAGGTGCAAGTGTGTATCACTTTACCAACTTAATCATTTGTACAAACCTCCAGGTACAAACAATGCCTAGGCGAAATTCATTGAAGGTATGCTACTTCTTACCGGATACAGAGCATGAGAGACTAATGGAAACCATCATTCTAAGAGATGATCTGGAGGACTTGGTTTTATGATAATAGGTGGGATCTAGCATGACAAGGAATGTTACATATTTTTAATTTTCTCACGTATGTTGATTATGAATATGTCAATTTTTTGTTCTTGATATGCCAATTTTTTTTTTATGTTGTTTATAAATATGCCAAAAGTTCTCTTGTATTTCAAGTTTATGAATATGCCAAATTTTGCATATGATCAATAAACCCTAAGATTATGAATGATCATGAAATTATTACTAACATGATCATGTCAATATCAATCATATGAACATGTCAAGATCTCATTCACATGTTAAACATAACATTAGAATACATACATGTACCTCTTTAGGTCAAACCTGTCAAAGTTGTTTGTAGGCTCTCTTACACGACTAAAACCCTAATTTTTCAACTAGGCCATATTGTCAATGTTTTGAGCTGATATATAAAACTAGGATGATGGAAACAAGATGCCACAACAATCACTTTCTGTTTTAAGGCTTGTAATTTCCTTCTTTATAGCTCACCTCTTATACCATGTTAGATTTTTTATACTTGATCTAGATAATTTCTTTATACCAATTATAATCATTAGTTCAATGCATAAATTTAACCATAAAATATTTACATAAAGAATTTCACATGTAGTATCTAGTTAAGAATAACAATGCATAGGAGACACAACATCTTATTCCAGGAAACCCTCACGGGGAAGAAAACCTAGAAACCTTTCTTAGAAGAATTATGTTTAGAAAACAAGTATAATGAAACCATGAAAAAACCCCAACGCTGAAGGATTTTACCACATGAAAAAACATTAATGACACATGAAAACAAGAGTACTTATATCCATGAAGATGACCTCCAATCCATAAGGATATCCAAGCATATCCTTCCCAACTAACAATAAAAGGCACCTTCTCATGAGAAAAACCCTAAAATAGTATTTTCATTTTCCTTCATGTGAAACTCGAAGAGGACAAATACAAGACATCAAGTGTCTTACAAATGAAGAACACAACTCTTATTTATACATCACTCTAATTTTATAAGTGCAGCTTCACTCACATGTTGGACCACATTACTTAATTTTACATTTACATTAGACACCAAGAATTTCATGCCAAAAAGGGCTAAGCTTGGAAAATCATGGACAGTGGGGATGCGGTTGGCGTTTCCATATTGTCCCTACCCAAACATGCTAGCAGGACTTGACAAAATTCAAAATTGTGGCTCCGTAACATTTTTTCCGCATTGGGAACAAGTCCACCAAGTGTCCCTAAACGATATCTCGGGGTGACCTACAACTCACCATAGATTGATGATAGGGCTTCTGATCAATGAACCTTTGATTCTGTTGGATTTGTGACATCGAATTTTACCTAGGATGGCCTCTCTCTCGCTTATCCATTTCCTGGTGACCTTCGTTTGCAGTGGAATTTGAAACTAGGGTTTCATTCAGTATGGGACAATGCATTTCATGCCAATGAGGGCCAAACTTGGAAAACCATAGATGGTGGGGTTTCGGTTGAAGTTTCCATATTTCACTTTCCCAAATACGTTATCAATAGTTGACGAAATTCAAAATTGTGGCTTCGTGATTTTTTTTGCACATCGGGCACAAGTCCACCAAGTGTCCCTGAACGGTATCTAGAAGTGACTTGCAACTCATCATATATCAATTATCAGGCCTCTAATAGACAAACCATTGGTTCTATTATATTTGTGACATGGTATTTTAGCTAGGGGGGCCTCTCTCCCACTTGTGCATTGCCCAGTGACTTGCATATATGGTGGTTTCTTAAACTAGGGCTTTAATTAGTAGGGGACAATGCATTACATGCCAACGAGGGACAAACTTGGAAAACCACAGACAGTGGGATTGTAGTTGGTGTTTTCATATTTCCCTTTCCCAAACAAGCTAGGAGGAGTTGAAGGAATTCAAAATTACTGATCCGTAACATTTTTTGTGCACCGGGAACAAGTCCACCTAGTGTCCCTAAACGGTATCTGGAGGTGACATGTAACTTTCCATAGATCGATGCTCTATCCTCCAATCAATTAACCTTCGATTTCATTCTATTCGTGACGATGGATTTTATCTAAGGGGGTCTCTCTCTCGCCTATCCATTTATTAGTGACCTACATATACGGTGGTTTCTGAAACTAGGGTTTTGATGAGTAGGGGACACTAAATTTCATGCCAATGGGGGCCAAACTTGGAAAACCATGGATGGTTGGGGTGTGGTTGGCGTTTCCATATTGCTCCTACCCAAACATGCTAGTAGGAGTTGACAAAATTCAAAATTGTGACTCTGTGACATTTTTTGCGCACTGGGCATAAGTCCACCAAGTGTTCGTAAATAGTATCTGATGGTGACCTACAACTCACTATAGATTGATGCTCAAGCCTCTGTTCGATGAACTATCAATTACGTTGGATTCAGGATGTGGGAATTTAGCTAGGGGGGGCTCTCTCCCATCTGTCCATTCGTGCTATCTTTCATATACGGTGGTTTTAGAAACTAGGGTTTCTCTGAGTAGGGGACAATTCATTTCACGTCAATGAGGGCCAAACTTGGAAAACCACAGACGGTGGGGCTGAGGTTCGGTTTTCCATATCTCCCTTACCCAAACACACTAGTCGGAGTTGACAGAATTAAAAATTGGTTCGTTGTGACGTTTTTTTGCACACCGAGCATGAGTCCACTAAGTGTCCCTAAATGGAATATGGATGTGGCCTGCAACTCACCATAGACATTAACCGAAGAACAAATACAAAGTGAAATGTATCATTCATTTATAAGTGGAATGTCAATGTACATGTATTCAAAATTACATGTATCCAAAAGTACATATATATCCAAAAGTACATGTATCCAAAACTATCTAAGCCACATGTAGATGTAAGTGACATTTCTGTGTACATGTCTCCAAAGTACATGTATCCAAAATTATCCAAAACTATACAAGCCACATGTACATGTATCAAAATGTACATATATCCCATAAGACACATCAAAACTCAAGCTTCCTCATGTTCCTTCCCGACCTTGATACTCTAGGCACAACTCTAGGACCAATGTGCATCTCTGGATCCTACAAATTAAATATCAATTGTTAAATTCAACTAACTATGTACTAATACATTAGATCAATAAAATACCATATCCAAATTAACTCAACAATTATCAATATGTTCATTAATGGACATCTCACCTCAACGAGAGATTGTGACAAAGGGGATTGCATTCCTTGTGTAGCAGATGGAGTTGTTGGTTGAACATCAAGGATGGTCGTAACCATGGTTAAACAGGAGGGGGCAGGAAATGTTATTGCTACTGGTGTCTACAATCACCAAATGTTCAAATAGTTAGACATGTGCATGAATAAACAATAGAAAACAATAATAAACTATGTCTAGATCATGTTGAAATAGTTCTTCCTCTTTGTGGCTTCCTGTTATTACATATGCCACATTGACTGCTAGATCAACGACCCTTGGGGGGATTGCAATAGAAAACTCTATATCCTGATGCAGTAAACATGAAAATAAAACATTAAAACAAATGGTTTATGCAATGGATTTCAAGTCAACCAACAAATATCATCGAAGGATATACATTAGACAACAATAACTACTGCTACTGGTGGCTACAATCACCAAATTTTGAAATAGTTAGACATGCATTAATAAACAATAGACAATAATAATAAACTATGTAAAGATCATGTTGAAATAGTTGTACCTCTGTGTGACTTGTTTCCATTGCAGGTGCAACACTTAGTGCTGCATCAACCATCCCTGTGAGGTTTGCAATACAAAACTCTGGATCATGATGCAATAAACATGCAAATAAAACATTAATAAAAACAATTTATGCATTGGATTTCATGTTAACCAAAAAATATCATTGAAGGATATACATTGCAATGGTATCAGTAGCTCCATGGTCATGGGAAGCTGGAGTCTTGATAAAAGTAGGCCATTTATAAGTATTTACCTCGATCCCATATATTTCCTCAGTTGATACCACCATGGATGCTACCTCCATATTAGCTTTCCCCAGTGAAGGATTTGGCATCTGCAGTTTAATAATGGTAAATATTATACTGTAGATAGCATTAGTGAACTAACTTGTACAATATGTGGAAATTAACAAATTAACAACTATTTAAAAACTGAAATTTTAAAATGTTTACCTCGGTGTGAGATACGACAATGGGTGCTATATGAATCTCTCCACCAATGAAGGGATCAATGGATGGAATGTCATGCCCCCCTATAGAGTGTGGAATATTTGACTCAGGGGCATCGCTGCTGGCATACAGCATCAACTGCAAGTTCACAAGATTAATATATTAGCTCAAACTATATTTATGTGTACAAAGAGGAAAATAAATGAATAATTTATTACAATTAACCATATACATACATCACTCAAAAACCCACTGAAGGAAACATACGAGGAAAGACCATATCAGGGACAACCACACGATGTACACTAATGAGGCTCAAAACTAGGTTGGGGATGTGCCGATGGTGCTACACTAGTAGATGGTCCTTCACAAGTTGATGGTACTGCACTATAAGATGGTACTGGACCATGATGACCTAGCATATGTACCACACCAAGGAGAGATGTCCCTTCCTCACCCATATGCTAAACCAAAGTGTTATGTGGAACAACCGCTTGTGCCAAACTCAAATATGCGTCACATGTATGTGGACTAACACGTTGTGGAGGTGGGACATCTTTCCCAGACAACTACCTGTGAGGTGCACGGATAGGGAAACCAAGGGCTCAAAGCCTCACATTGGGTCAGTTTTGGGGATTCCCCCCACCAATCCCCTAAAAGTATGAGAAGTCAAAATAGTTTACGTGTTTACCCAACTTGAACTCTACATACATATTTCGAAGGAAATACAGGGGGATTTCCCTATTGTTATGTGGTGGCATATCAAAATCCATATACCATTTGTCCATCTAGTTATCAACAAATGGCTAAAATGTGCACCACTCAATAGAGATATGAGGCATGTTTGCATTTGGGATTTTCCCCATCCGAGGGTCCCTAAACAATGAAAATACGTGCTCTTTGGTTATTTTCAACTTTTTGATTTCTTTGTAGTATATCCCATCAGGATATTCTTGTCTTTTTCATTCTCTTTATGATGTAATATCATATAGTATATTGCTTGACATTGAAATAGTCTCAACAATTGCATCCAAAGTTGATGCAAGTGAGCGGCGAATACTGTCACCACCACAAAAATCTGTACTAAGTTCCCTCAAGTGAGAAAGCTCAATCAGTATCTTGACATTTGTGTCCATAGCCACAACTGGAATAAAAACATCAATACGAAAATCATTAGAAACATATACAGGTATATAATGATGTCTCTTTAAAATTGAAAATGTAAATTAAATCAAACTTAGGTAAGAAATTTAATGGCATTCACTTATATACATTTAAAACTTAAAATTAAATATTTAACAATTAAAAGGTAAGTTTTGTTCGACTTCTTTCTAGAAGTTAAGGTTATTTCGACATGTTTTGGCCTTTACATCCCTTGGATATGTAAAATACAGGGGCAAGCAACTATTAGGATATGTGAGGAAAGAAATGGGGTGATACAGGACTGCCACCAATCCTCTAAATATAATTGACTCGATCATTGTTGGAAACAATCTCATGACACACTCTAGTTAGTTCATGGGTGTTCACCATTTCTATTGTTGTATAAACATGGAAACCAACCAAAAGTGACATGGAAAAATTGGGAATTTGTGGAATGGAATACAATTGGTTGTAGAGGAGCTTAGAGAATCGACATGTAGAAATATATTACCCATTGTTTTTACTATTTTAAGAAATGGTTGATAAACCTAGTGATCTAGGGGAATAGACTGTTTGAGTAAAGTCATTTATGACTTTGCTAAGTCAAGGGAACTTAATGAGACCTAGGGTCTCAGATGTTTCTAATTTGATTTATTTTCTTGAGAGGTTCAATAAAGAGTATAAGGACATAAATCCTTTTCCCAATGTAATCGATAGGGTTTGTTGAGCATTTCCAGAATTGTAGCATCTAGTTAGTGATTTGTGAAGTGAGTCACCAGTTAGTTGAGTTAATCATTGATTTTGTTCCTTTTTTATAGGATCAAAGAAGCATAATTCGAGTTGTATTTAGTTTAGGTGATGAAATTTAATCAATTATCTTTTTTGTAGCTCAATAGAGCTAGGGTCATAACTGCATGATGATTATGAACTCTTCAACAGTGCGATGAATATCGGGGTTGTATGGTGGTTTTAGGACGTGTTGACTTGTAATTCGATATCACAGTGAGAAGGTTCATATATTTCAACTTTTTTTTCCATTGCAATAAGGCCAGAGGCATAGAGGCTAAGTCATATGCACAGAACAAGAGAAAAGTGTAGAGGAATGTATAGTTAAAAAACAAGTGAGGTGGGTTCTATAACCAAGAAGTGCAAATATTTTAGTGGAAAAATGGTGGTGGCTGCTAAAACTAGAGGAAGGAATAAAACTAGTCATAATTTCTAGTTTTAAATCTATGTTTATATATATATTGTTGATTTATATATAATACACTGTTTTATGTTTAAAAGGGTAGGCCCGAGAGGCACTTTGTTAATGTGTTTTGTCATTTAGTTAAGGGTGCTTAATTCAGAGACAATGTATAGCTACATACACTCGTGATGAAATTTTGATTATGGCCATGGACAAATGATTGTGATGAAATTTTGAGAAACCAAGTTACTAATTTTGTATGCATTTTTTATATTCACGCTTGTGCATTCATTTCATCTTGATATGGTCGGTTTTGAGGAAACTTATTCAATTAGTATGATGGGGAATTGGACTTTGAGGCTTGGAAATTTGGCTTTCATGTGGATGGATACATTGTATAAAGGGAGGAGTTCTATATTTTTCGATTTTTTGTTGCATTAGGAATTTTTGAGTTCTTGAAAAGGGATTCATTGTAATTATTCACTCATCTTGGTTGAGGGTGATGTGAATTTAATTAGAGATTAGGTTATTTCCAATTTGCTAACTATTACAGAATTTGGTTGTTTTAAACTATTAATAAACAGTAATTTAGGTTTAGAATTCACAAAAAATGCTATGTGTGAATGAATTACCTGATTAGATGACAATTCACAAGAGAATTTGCCTCCCCTCCAATGAAATCAGGCTCTTCAAGTACTCTATGGCTCCAAATCCACGCCTGTCCAACCTAAAATTCGTGTTCTTGTGTAATTAAATTGATTTTCATTTTACAAAACACGTACACATATATAACTACATAACATGTATGCGTTTTGTAGTTACATAACGCATACGTGTTATGTTTTCCTATCGTACATGTCTAATGACATGCCAGGCTCGAGTTTAATCATAGCAAGTGCTAGGTAGCAAAAACAGGTTATATTTTTATGTAACATAATCATGTTTTCAAAAACTAGGATTGCACCTAAAAGGCCCCTCATCTTCTTGCACTGACCCCTAGATCTAGAGAATTTTTTTTGTAGTTGCTATCTAAAGTATAGTCTTCATCTAAACAAACATGATTAAAGTTGAAATAATTTCTTAAAAGAATATCTTGATTAATTGGCCTTCAAGTGTTAAATCCATAAATTAAGAGGATATTTACTTTTTTTAAGATTAGAAATATCTTTTTCTAAAACATTAAAAAAAATATCTTACAAAAGTTAAAATTAATATAAAATAATTATTATTTTTATAATATTAATTAATTTAAAATTATAAAATAATAAATAATTTATTTATAATATTATAATTAATAAAAAATAAATTAAAAGTTTTTATCATGGAGCTAGCATAGAACGTTAAAAATCATTCAAAACTACCGAAGGCCTTTAATATTATATTATTAGCTAGCCTCCAACGAGGATTCTATTGTATAAATAGAACATAACATTTTATTATATAAATGCAACATTACTAAGTAACAATGATTTCTTTTTTAAACTTATTGAGTTCAATGTTATTATTATTATTAATATATGTATTTTGATTTATATATATTTTTTAAATCTATTTTTTTTATAATAGAAGAATGAGAAACATCGTTCAACAAAACCTAATAAATTCATTTATAAACAAGTCGATATCTTACTAAAATACTTAGTCACAACATATTTAACCGTAATTTGCAATTTCTTATTATATAATGTTTTACTTTACGTTTTAAATTAATACTATTCCTTTAGTTTTTTAAAAATGACACCTAAATGAAAAAAGTTAAGAAAAAAAAAAACCAATATGGAAAGAATCATTTAGAAGATGAGACATATCATTCTTTTTTTGGTTAGTTAGTTTTAAAATGCAATTATAAAAAAAAAAATGTATTTAAAGGTTTTATGAACATTTTGGCTTATATTATGGAACTATACATTGGGTCCTTAAAGTTTATATGAACATTTTGGCTTATATTATGGAACTATACATTGTGTACTTAAAGTTTATATGAACATTTTGGTTTATATTATGAACTATACTCAATACAATAAAATTGGAATCTTTGTTATTTTATTGGCCAAATTTTTAACTATCTCTCATGTATGATTAATAGAAGTTTGTGGTAATAATAATAATAATCCATTTTTAAGGTCAAAGTGCTAAAGTCTATAGAGGTGTACATACACTACCCCTCTAGATTTGAACGTGTGACCTCTTAAGAAAAAACACATACTCTTAACCCTTAGGCCCACTCATATTGTACACACTACAAATTAAAGACACTACAATTTAAACACACTACAAAATATAAAATAAAATTATATTTTTATATTGTTATTACTCAAAAAAATCGTTCATGTAAAAAGTGCTTATAAATTTTATAATTATGCATGTTGAAATTACCTATTTTGTTTTTGTGGTTGATTTTAATCTTCGGAAACATCATTGTTAAAATAACGAATGAATTCTTTTGGAAAATTCATATTTCTAACATTAAAAATGGTCAATAATGCACGCAAGTGTTCATTGTTTACCGTTCATCTAAAAATGATGTTATTGCTCAACTAAACATTAAACCACTCACGTTAGATAGCGTGTCAAAAATGTTTTTTTCTCTTTATTTGTTGTCTTGAACCTTGCACATTAAATGATGTTGGAAAGAAAAATAATGGAATACATAACCAAGTTTTGATTCGTTAGAAGTTATCTATAATCTCATTTACCTAGGACAAGGAATCATAAAACTAAAACAACTTGCGTGGGATAAGGAAATCATAAATTATACTATTAAATTTAGTTAATATACGGTGAAACCTTAATATAACAACGAGCATGCCAACATACGGTGAAACCTTAATATAATGTCTTCTATAACTATACATGTTGTCGATTAATCAAATATATATTTACTAGCATTTGTATCCAGAGGTGTGAAGAAATGGCCAGAGGGTAAAAAATATTGAGTCGCTCCATAAATATCGAGTCTTTTTCCCAACTGAGGGTAAAACACACTGCGGAACACGGAAAGTCAGATTAACTAATGAAAAAAGGCCAGATTAGCTATTGCGGAACTGATTTCTACCAACTACTAATGGTGAGAAAATTAATTATTATATTAATGCTTAATATTTTCATTAACATAAAAGCTATTATGTGTCAAAATTGATCATTCCTTTGATTTATTAACAATAAAAAATTTCAAAATTGATACATAGCAGGAGAAACAGATTGGATCCAATGCTTTGAGTATTGTATGGTTCAGAGAAATATAAGGTTAATGCAAGCCACATACTCGGACTGTACTACTCCTTCATTATTTCATCAGCAAATGGGATCACTTTGAGCATCATTCCATTCTCGACAGGCCGAAAACGGCCGAGCAGGTAGTTTGTTCTTTTTATCTTTAGAAAACCAGTGCTTCAAGAGTTTAAATGTGCAGGCCGAGTTGTTTTTCTAGATTTGTGGAGGTTCCTCTATAATTTAAGGCTACTTTTGTTTAAATATTTGATATATTCCTGCAAGAGTGGTAAAGTATATGTCATTCTGGGACCTAAAATTTAGAGGAATCCTTAAATTCAGGTAAACATATTATGAATTGTGGAAGTTTGAATCTTAGAATTGTAAATGTCTTACAAATAGTTGATTTGGTAACGCTGAACTTCATGAGCATGAATAGTAGGGCTATACTTTTGAAGAGTAATAATTGAAATTCTATTTCACTAATAATAAAGCTTACAAAGATAAACCTGTAGAAATGTGAGGATTACAAGCCTCGAGTCTGAACGATGAAAAATAGAGATTCAAGTGGAAAAATATTTACATTTAACACTCTTGTTAAAGTCATTCAATGTATTTCCTTTAAATTCATGTAATAGTTGTCAATTGTCTTTGTATTTGGTTTTTTTCAGTCTTTTGATCATATTAGAGAATTCATTTTCCATAGGTAGAGAAACTTTCTAACTAACTAGTGAATTTCAAGAGTAGAATTGGTGCAAGAGCCTGAAATATTTGTTATTTGGCTGATGAGATTATTCTTATCATCACTATTGCCATTAAAACATAGTAGATTTTTGTTTTTGTAAAATAAAAAAAATGTCAAATTCAAAACTCACATATACATTTTTTTTTTCAAAATAAAAAATTGCCAAATTTAGAACTCATATATACAAAATTTTCACACATACTCAAATTAAAAAAACAAAATAGTTCTATACTAATGTAACATAATCATTTCTATCACTTTTTAATATATACATATTATTTCCAAACCCATTTCCATAAAAAAGAAAGAATCAGATATATTCATGAGAGAGAATACAGCAAAAATGATCAACAAAAAACCAAAGATATTAAAGGAGATAAAAAACATAACCTAAGAAAGAAAATGAAAAACACTCCAGCAGAGGAACAAGTGAAGGGTTCGCCGAGAATTGTAATGAAAACAGGGATATCAAAACCCTAATATCAAAAAATATTTACTATCAAAGAAAGGGAACAACCCAAAATTTAGGGATAACTTTAATTTCTAGAATAATGATCACGAAACCCTATGGTAGACTAAATTTTTTTTAGCATATAGGAACTACGGCCCTCCATGTTTAAACAAAAGTAGCCTTAAATTATAAAGGAACCTGGACAAATCCAGAAAACAACTTCTACAACATATTTAAAACCTTGAAACACTAGTTTTCTAAGTTCTACATCCCACTTTGGGCACTGCCCAAAATAAAAAGCGGATGTAAACATAAATTGAGAAAAGAAAAATCATTTAGTATATATCATAAATTAATTTTTAAATATATCATTTAGTATTTAAAAAGATTCAATGCAAGAATGTATATTTAATTTTTAAACATATTCCATGCAAGAATGAAAATCGGAATAGCTTTTTGTATTATGATTACCATAATCAAATGATTTATTTAAATTTTGTATTTTAAAATACAAAATTTAAATTTATGTAAAGTCCATTTTCAATACAAATCTAAGGACAACAAGATTGTATTAAAGTTTTATTTTATTTTTATTTTATTGAATGAAGTCAATTAGGGGCTAACAATAATGTTTTTTTTAATATGCTTAAAATAATCATGTTTTTTTGTTTGCAAATTTGTAACTTGGAAAAATAATATACGTAATCATAATATATTTTGACATACTTTAGATACCCATCTTTCAATTAAATTCTATTTTCACTTGAAATGTTATTATTAAAAACAATTATATTAATTAAAATAAAAATCAATATCTCTCAATGAGAAACAGGTCTTCTATACTCTCACATCTTCTCGATCTCTGATTTCTGGTTTGAATTGCGAAAGTCCGCTCCTCCACTTACTAAATAGGGTTCCCACACTTTGATACTTTTTTGGTTTCAAATTTTTGGTTCGGGATGTGAAGTCGGCTTTAGGACTTTTGAAACTTACAATTGTTCACTTTCCTCGTTTCCAGACTTCGTTCTTTCACACCGAGATTCTAGCAGATTCTCCCTTGATCCTTGATCTGTTTCCAACTGTGGATCACGATCTAAGTATTTTAGGGTTAGAATGTGAATCTAAATATATTTTTATGATTTAATTATCTTATTTTACAATATAAATAAAAAGAAAATTTATACAGTATTCTCTATTGATTCTCGGAGTTTTAATGCATTCTTACATCATATTGTTAAATAATTCATTTAGATTCTGAAAAGGGGTGAAGTATTTTTATGTTTTTACCAATCAAACTCTAAAAATAATCAAAATTTATCATTAAACAATATAAAATATATTTATTTACTGTTTGATTACGGTAAATATAATCAAAGTTTGATATCGTTTATAATCAAAAGATTTTATTTTATTTACCGCTTCAAAAGATTTTATTTTATTTACCGCTTGCATTATATCGTTTGATTTTATTTTGAAAACTTTTAACTTTTATATATTTTAAAACGTTTAAATAAAAGTAAAGGTGCTTCATTTATTTTTAAAATTCAAATTATTTATATGAATCAAACATAAAATCAACGGTATAATTCAAGCCTTTTGATTGATCCGTAAAATCAAACATAAAATTTTAATTATTTATATGAATCAAATTATTATTGATAATTATCTAAAACCTTAAAGATTGAAAAGTCCTTTCATTATATCATTTTTTTTAACTTTGACTTCAATTTAATTACTTTATATTCCAATTGATTTAGTTTTTATTTAACAAAATTTAATTAAAAAGACAATTCAATCCTTATCCATATCAATTAAATATTTTACTTAATTCAATCTTTATCCTCTCCCTGCGATTTTTCACGGGTCTATCTGATATTGGCGATTTGATTTCTCTCATGGGCTCGGTTTAGTCTGATATCTCCGATTTGATTTCTCTCATGGGTTGAGTCAGATATCTTTATTTTTTTTTTTGCTAGAGCCTCAATCCCTTTCTGCTGTGATTTTTCCTCAGTGTGCTTGTGATCTCCCTCTTGTGATCTCCCTCTACTCTGATTTATCATCAATGTGCTTGCGATATCCCTCTCTTGTGATTTTTCCTAAGCATGTTTATTGACGGGCTCAAACTCCCTTATTGGGAATGATCTCTATGTGAGTTCAATGCATGATTGCTTATGGTCTTACTTTTAGATCTGTCTCTGTGATTGAACGAATTGAACGAATGGGTAATTTCTTACAAGGTTTTCTCTCAAACTTGATCTTGGCAGCACTTGTGTGTCATTTCTTAATCATGCATATCTGGAGTGGAGCGAGTACAATTATTTATGATGGAAGCTTTTCTCGCTCTCAATTTTCTGCTTTGATTTGTTCAATGACTGACTTCTAATCGCTTGTCTCAAGCACTAAGCACTAAGAATTGCAAGTTTAAGAAGTGGAAAATTTATATTTTTCATATAATAGTATTCAATTATTTAATATTATAAAAAAATAAAAATAAAAATATTTATATTTTAAAATTTTAGTTAATTTAGTATTCAATTTTATGCTTTAGTTTGTTCAATGTCTGACTTCTAATCGCTTACCAGAAGAACTAAGAATTAAGAATTGCAAGTTTCAGAAGTCACGAAGCTGATTTCCAAATTTCGAACTCGAAAGTGGACAAGTTCGAAAATCCCATTTAAAAATTCTATGAGATGACTTTCTAACTGGAAATCGGAAACTGGCCTGTTTCATAAGTCGAGGAGCCAACTTCCATAATCGAAATCATAAATTGGAAACCGAAAATGCGTGAAAATGCGGCAAACAAATTTCGTAAGTGGAGGAGCCAATCATGTGTATAAATAAAAAATTTCAGGCTCTAGGTTTTGCATCATTTTGTTGTTTATTTTTTGTTAATATTTTGAAAATATATATAAAATTTATGTGGATATTTACCATGGATTTACTTTTTCCAATTTTTCTATTGTCACTGCAATTTAGAAATTACTGGGTCAGCTTCAAGTTGCTTGCTAATATAGGGCTTATATTTTGATAGTTGAAGTATTCAAACAAGCACAAAATAAATTCTGGCAAATCTCTGTTGTCACTTGAATTTGGAAATTACCGGGTTAGGTTTGAGTTGCTTCCCATTAAGGTCTGAATCATTAACATTAGTAGCAATAAGTATTTCAATAGTTTGCATGAATTTTTTAGCTGGTTAACCTAAAACCAACAAATTCTAAACTTCCAAATCGAACTGATATTGAGTCACAGACACCTGGCCCAAAGAGTGCCAAATGTTATTTGCATTTTAATAAAATTTAAATGAGATAAGTTTAAATATTATTTTTTGAAATCATTATATTTCTGTAGGTACAACGCGCACATGGTTAGAATATGAAATTGGTACCCAGTTTAAACAAGCACACAATAACTTCTATCCAACGTTTAATCTTCCATTTGTTGCTTTTCTTATATTTTGACAGTTGAAGTATTCAAACAAGAACAAAATAACTTTTAGAAAATATATGTTGTCTCTGCAGTTTGGAAATTACTTGGTTACGTTTGATTTGCTTCTTAATCTACGGCTTATATTTTGACAACCGAAGTATTCAAAAAAGCACAATATAATTTCTAGAAATTATCTGTTGTAGCTGCAATTTGGAAATTACTGGGTTAGGTTTGAGTTGCTTCCCATTAAGGTCTAAATCATTGACATTAGCAGCAATAAATATTTTAGCAGTTTGCATGAGTTTTTTAACCTTTCTACTCGTCGCATTCTTGATTCTCTTAATCTGAGTCTTTCCTCTCACCATTTTTTCCTCTCTCTACCTTTTCCCTTGAAACAATCACCCTCGAAACAATCAATCAGAGAATCCTTGGTACATCAAGAAAATCTCACAACCCTGAACTAAAAACCAAGATGGCATCGGCTAACTAATACCATAGCTTTTCTCACCACTACCTTATATAGTAATGAGCGAACCATTGCAGATATATACAGTTAAGCCATCACTTTGATGGAATAATAATGAAAAATAAGTGATGGAATAATAATGAAAAATAATATGAGATTCCATATAGTATGTACCTAATGCTACTACAGAACAATAGTAAACTCTCTAATTATAGGAAATTCATTTATCTTAAAAAATATGGCATCCATCTTTTTCCTATTCTTTTGGAATAAGTTCTATGACTGCATAAGCATTTTATTTTATTATAGAAATTCCAATCCATTGGGAATAATGGCATATTTATTTCTACTTATAGACCACCACATTATACTGCAACCATGCATGATACAAGACATGTATATTGTTGCACTGTAAGCAGTACCACATGTTTACATGCACTAAAATTGAAACCCAATAATGGCTGCTAACGAAAATCAAACTAGCTTGTTAGAATCCTGTAATAAAATACTTCCTCGATATTTCATAGGAAGAATAATAAACTAAGAAAATCAGTGATTCAGTCAACAAGGACCCGACTTCTGCAATCGAAGCCAAAAATCAGAAATTGGATTGTGTGAAAGTGTCGAAACCCTATTTCGTAAGTTGAGGAGCCGAATTCTGTAATCCGAACAGGAAATCGGAAATCAGAAAGGTGTGAGAGTGCCAAAGACCTATTTCAGAAGCTATTAAGCCTAAGAGTAGAGTGCTGAACCTGAGAAAGTGAAGAATTGAAAGTTTCAAAAGTTCAAAAACTGACCTCTGTATCCCGAACCGAAAATCGGTAACCGAAACATGGGAAATTTAAGAATTGCAAGTTTCAAAAGTCTGAAATCCTTCCTCTGCATCCTGAACTGGTAATCGAAAACTGAAAAAGCAAGAAAGTGCAGGAACCATGTTTCATAAATCAAGGAGCCGACTTCCTTTGAGTTATTTATAATGGTGATTTGCATAAAACCCTAATTTATGTAATTTATTTAAGTTGAATGATTCAATGGCATCACTTTAGATTTAAATATTGAGCAATGTTTGGCCATATTCAAATGCCACCCTGTTCTTTAAGTTGGCTTGTGATTTTGGGATTTGGCCTATCATTTTGTTTTTTCAGCTATAGTTACATACCTATAATTTCTGCATCTTTTGCATGATTTTTATTAAAATTATTAAAAAAATATTTATTAACATTGTTGATCTATATGAAACTAATAAGACAACTTGTACTTTATCTCTATATTATAATTATATATTTGATTTATTTTTTATATGTTACATTTAATTATAAAAATGTAGCATTATATATTTATTTCATTTTTGTAAATATTGTTAATAATTCTCTCTAATTTACTTATATAAGCTGAAAGGCTGTATTTTTTAAAATACAATGGCACTTTAGCTCGGAGATTTAGCTTGGACCTCATTTTGTTGTTATTTTTAAGATGAAGGCTCAATTTTCTAGAAGATCTAGCATGAAATTCATGATTCATTTTCCTTTTTTCTGGTTTAAGAATGTAATTTTGAAATAATTATTTCAAATTTGCTCGCCGATCAAGTTTGGAATTTCTCTTCTTTTTTTTTTTCTTTTCTTTTAAGACTGTAATTTTTTTATTATTACGAAAATTTGTGTGAATGTTTATGCTAGAAAATATAAAACATGATTTTAAGCTACAATTTACCTTTACGGATTGCAGATTGACAATTTTAAAAATGTGACCATTTGAATTTATAGCGCTTTTATAGTTGTAGCCACTATTGCTATTTTTAAAGATTTACATGAAATTCTCAACCAAGCAATTCTCATTTCAATCCCGCAAACATCCAATTCAAATTTCAACTCAATTTTAATCTCTTCCCTTTTATAGTTGATCTTGTTGATCAACAAACCAACAACCCACAGTGAACCAACACACCAATAATGATTTACATGTATCTTTAGTTTATAAATATGTGCATTACCCAACCATGTGTTGGACTTTGATGATGTATAGCTGAATAAAATAGTAAATTTTTCACTGATCCCCTAAAGATCATTGGCATAAAGTTCGACGATGAAATTAACAATTTGGTTAGCCTTTAGTGAAGTGAGTTCCATATCCATACTTCCTCTGACTAAAGGAAGGCATCTCATCTACCCAACAGTGGTCCCAAAAATTATCATTTCAATTTTTTCATTATTCAAAACATCATGTCCACATTCCTCATTGGGAGAGAATGATATTATTCTTTATGAAAAATGGAATTTTCGGTAGTTAAACATAATTCTTTTTTTTTTTTTCTTTTTTACTAATTGTGAGGAGATTAATTATTATGTTAATGATTAATATTTTCATTAACATAAAGCTATTATGTGTCAAAATTGAATATTCTTATGATTTTTAAAAAATTTGAAATTTAAAAAATTGATACATAGAGGGAGAAATAGATTGGATTGAATGTTGTGAATACCATATGGTTCACAAGAATATAAGGTTAATGCAAGCCACAAACTCGGTTGTACTACCCCTTCATTCTTTCATTAGAAAATGGGACCACTTTCAGCATCATTCAATTCTCGATTGGCCAAACAATTGCCTAGCCGATTAAGTTGAGAAAGCAAGAAATCGCGTCTAGACTGGTTCTCAAAAAGCAACATTAAACAGGATGGTTTCTTCTTCGACCAAGACACTGCTTAAAATATACAAATAAATGGAAATTGAATAGCATGAATTGAAATTCTAAATCTTATCATCAAATTGAAGGAACAATCCTCATCTCAGGGTCAAGCTTATCACCAAACTGAAGCAAAAGAACCGCCAAAGTAGACAACTTCAAATGAATTATTGCCATCTCAACCATAGATTCCCAAGTTCAATCCTCTATTATATTATAGAGCATCTCTTTTCATCCCCACAGGTTGCTGAACTTCAATGGAAAAATGAAGCTACGGATTTCTCATACTAAGATATATATTATATATTATCTAAAATTGTTACACATTTTTTAAAGAAAGAGAAAATTAGTGCTTCTATGAAAGGAAAAATGTAATTAAATATATATATAATTTGGTATTGTTATATATATATATATATAATAGAGATAAGTATAAGAATTGGTTCTTCAAGGAAGAAACTGCATCATATTAAATGTCAAACTTCTAATCCTGTAGAAAAAATCTGTTGGAATATTTAAAATATTTCTAAATAAATTATTAAAAATCACTTATAAAATTGTATATAATCCTTAAATTAATACAATTATATTTTTTCAATATTTTATTTGTAACTATTTATTTTTTAAATACATTGAAAATGTGCATAATTATTCAATAATATTTTTATTTTTCTATATATGACCATTTAAAAAAATACATTCAAAATCATGTGTGATTATTCAATAAAAAAAATTTCTCCATGTTTTAGGTTAAGAAGCACAACTCATCTTTAGAAGAGATAGTGAGAGGTTCTAATAAAGACTTTGATTTCCTATTTCCAATATCTGATTTTTGGGTATCGGAATTCCAGTTTTTGTTAAGGTTATTTAGGGTATCCCCGATTTTCGATTTCTGATATTTTGGATATCAAAAACTGGGGACTCAGGTTTTTGTTGAAATACTTTGTTGGATTCTTAATTTTTGATTCCTCATATTTCAGATATCGGAAACTAGAAACATCATTTTTATTTATTTATAATGTTGATTCATTTCTCCGATTTCTGATATTTTAGGTCCCGGATATCGGGAATATCGTTTTTTACTTTAATAACATTCATTTGTCCAATTTCTGACTTTTTATTTTCCATATCGGAAACCAGATATTCCACATGTTTTTTTACTGAATGATTGTTTCCCAATTTTCAATTAGCTTTCTCTCCACTCAACAATAATTTAATGCTTCGGTTGATAATACATAGACATCTCCTCTGTAAGTTTTGGGTATCTAAAACCCTCCTCATAAGGACAGTCAAACAATCACAATGAGAGATAATTTCTATTTTGTCATTTTTTATTTTAATTCACTTTATATTTATATATATTTTTTGCTAAAACGAATTCAAATGACATAAAACGAATTAAATAAAAATTTTACAAATATAAATATAGATATAGATATTAAAAAAAAACTAATCTTATTTGAAACACTTATAAGAGTAAAATCAATCTAACCTAACTATTTGTTATAATATTTTTAAAGATATAATAATATATCAAACTTAAGTGTAAATCTAATACACTTATGTAATGTCCGAAAAAATCGAAAATAAAAATAAAAAATTATTAGGCTAGTAAATACTACATATATAGAACATTATTTGACTTGCAGAAATACACCGTACACTATATGTAGCACTGTCTACTCATAATTTGTTCTTATGTTCTATTCTTTATACTTTCATTCATTATTATTAATGTATTTTACTCACGATGTCATACTGTTGTTTACTGCTTAGTTCTTATGGTTATACATTTGTCGCGTAGGTGTCGTTACTTGATTTAAATGCTTCGTCCTTCCTGCATAGTCCTACTTCTTATTTATAAAGTCCTAAATTAACTTTGTTTGTGGAAACAAAGTGGGAAGAGTGTCGGGGCTCGTTCTCCCATGGCGGTCTAAGAGGTAACAATGTTTACTTGTTTTCAAGCTTACTTAGTTCTCTGAGCTAAGGCACCTATATTATTTCATATGTAGTTCAGACTTTGCGATAGGGTCTTGTCTAAAGAGTACTAATTGTCTTGATCCTAAAGGATCTACAGCTAGTTGTTACGATTCCTTACCGACTCATATTTATAACATGCTAAGTGCTATTTTCTCTATTTTCATGCTAGTACAGATGAAACTTATAGCTAAAGACTGTACTATTACATATAGCTAAAGACTATTAGATTTAGCTATCAATTTGACAGCGTTCATTGGTTGTTTATAAGACTGTGTATTTTGATTTACTGCATTGAATTAATAGCCTATGTGTTATTTGGTTTTGCTGAGGCCATTCTTACAGATAAGACTCACGACTTTTTGTAACGAATGTATTAGGTTGTTATTTTAATAGTGTTGATTTTTATTTAATGTAGCCCACATACTCTAATGTATAGCATGGCCTTATAACCAATACCCACAGGGTTGGAACCTTGTTTGTAGTTTATGTAATGAGTTGTATTTTTAATTAGAAGAGGGTTGGGATTGTATGCCCACATTATTCGATTAATGTTCCCATTGTAAATACTATGGTTTGTAATATGATTTCATTATGTTTAATACATGAAACGATTCCTGTGTATGCTTTTATCTGGTGTTTTACTTCATTATATGGAATGAGATGTATGTTTTGTAATTTTGATTATTGTTTAAGCATATATCAGATTGTTTTTTATTGAGGCCTACAACTTGGGTTTGTGAACCCACAGGGTCGATATCATGACCTCTGTTTAAAAATTACAGAGTTATTCGATTTGTTTTACTTGGTTAATTCATATGTGAATGTTTATGAGTGATATTAGATGGGACCCTTAAATGGTTTGTGCATGCGATTATAATGTTATTTATTTTAATTACTAGGACTGTGGATTTATATGTGAAAAGAGATGTGAATATGTTGTAGCTACAACTATTTTCCCAATTTTTTTAAAATTTTTGACCCTCCTTTTAATTTTATCTTACCTAGGAGTGTTTGGATTCCTGAACCATGTCTTTCCTCTGTTATGATTTTGGGTTTTCTTGAGCTTGATTTGAGTTCAATTGTTTACTACTTTCGGAGCTTGAATGATATAAAACTTCCAATGCTTTTGACTGGGGAACTTAACATTTTTTATTTTTTGATGTTCTAGTTTTATCGCGGTCGGATGTTTGTTGAAGATTAAAGTTGGGATTTTAGTTCTCTGTGTCGCCGTTGTTTCTAAGATGAAACAAACTAATTTTACCGATGCACAACTTTAAAGTCTATCGAACACTTAACCTTTTTGGAGATTTTTCCTGTTTCAATGATTTTTCTACTTGCTATCGGAATTCTATTCATGTTTGAGTTGGAGCTTTAGTTGTCTTCATTGCCATTGTTTTTGAGGGCAGTTAGAGAGTGTGCCGATGGCTAGTTTTGATTTTCGCTGATGCCTTTGTTTTATTGATCAAAATTTTACTTTTCATTGTTTTTGTTTTCGCTATCGGAATGGTGTTGATGATTGATCGGAGCAATAGTTCTTTTCGGCGTCGACATGGTGGAAACGTTAAGCTTTGAATTGCCAATATATATTCCTTACCTATTTCGATCACCGATGATTTTTATTTTTTGCGAAAGCTGTAGTCAGTATATCTCCCACCGTTGCGGCTGCATAATGAACTATATCACTGATGATTAGTGGTTTTGAGCTCCGACCTTTAGCTTTAGAGCTTGTCGGCCACCGATGTTTTTATGTTGACCACAAAAATTTTAGTTTGTCCGGCGCCCACTGTTGTGGCTCCTTAGTGAACTGATCATCCAATGTTGTGGTTCTTTTTAGTGTTTTATTTCATCGACGTTTTCATTTGCAAGTGGAAGCCGTACTCTAATGTATTCCACCTTTGTGGTTCCATAGTGCACTAACCATTCAACTTATAGTGTTTTCGCCTGCCGATGAGAGTTTTGTTTTCGCCGGATGCTTAGTATTTTTTCCCTGCAGTAAGGATTTTCCCACCTTTCTCGTGCGCTTTTAATCTATTTTTCAATGGAGGTTACTTTTCCATTTTCATGATTCCATCGGAGGATGTCAAATTGGTCCAGATGCGGCCGGGATTGAGATGAAGAGTTTGTTCTTTCGGGATCGTGATTTTAGTGGGGCAGTGGGTTTAGAGGATTTTTAGAACTAGCTGTCACGATTTTCTTTGCATTATCATGTTTTCTTTTCATGCATTGACATTGTTTAGAGTTCATTTTACAAAATTCATGTATTGATACAGTTCGTATTACTTTATTAAACCCTAAATGGTCTAAAATTTGCTATGCTCATGACAGGATGATTACTGCGAGTAAGATGTGTTTAAAATACAAAGTAGAAGGGAGGCAGCAAGGGAGGAAGCGACTAACTTAATGAAGAAGTAGAAATAGAGAAAAGAAGAAGAAATTTAAGTCTGAGCTCAAGAGGATCTAGCAAGGGAACAATGGATTACTGAGCATAATCAATAATAGCAGAGGCCTAGGCTTGGAAAAGTTTGTCACTTACCAAGCTGATCCCTTTTCATAAAAGTGCTCTTAAAATATTAACCTAAAATGAAATGTATTGTATAAATCATGAGCACTCACAAAAAGACAAAATTCTGGGATTGAACGGTTGGGCCGAGCCCAAAGGGCACCGAGGGCCAGCCTAAGAGTTTTGCTTGTAGTATAAATATAGGAGTGCTAGATAGAACAAATGGACTTTTCCCCCGATAGATTTGTGAGAGTATGATGTGAGAAGAACTATTTCCATTTGCATAAATAAATTACAAGTTTCATGTTGGAGAAAGATTTGTGGAAGGTTTCAAATGTTGTGTTATCGATTTGTTGAATGTGAACTATTTTGTTTTCAACTGTTATCCATTAACTGTGAGATCATTCTAACTCTTTCAACCTATTTTATTGTTATGAATGCGCTCATGTTTATTCTATTAAATTTTCACTATGAGTAATGAATGTTGTTCATAAACAATTAGCTATCTGGTTGTTCATATATCTATAAATGTTCATGTGTTTTGAAATAAGTAACAACTATCTATGATTTTTATTAATGCATGTACAAAATACATTACTCATTGATGAATAATAATCTTGCTCCCTAGAGATAGGTTAGATAGTTAGTTTCAGTTTTTTCTTACTGTGTGGTTTAGATGCAAGAGAGTTAAGACGAGAGGTAAGAACCTGCGCATGATCCAAGACGATCTAGGAAGGCCAAATTTTCAAATTTCTCCTATCTTAGAAAAACTAGTGCCAGATCGAAGGGCTCGTCGAGATGATTCCAATGGCATTCGTTTCACCTCAAATGGACTTCGTATGAGAAAGTTATCGTGTTCTATTCTATGAGGTCAACAAGCAAAATGGGCAAAAAGAGATGCCACGTGGCACCACTTACAGGGTGACACGTGGCATTCGTACTATACAAACATGATGACATGGCACCACTGAAAAGGTGACACATGGCATTCATACATTACAGACAGATGACATGGCAGTTGTACAGACAGACATGTGGCAGTACGGTCCAATCAAGATGCGACACATGTCATGTACAGACGATGAGGTGGCAATCCAGTCAACAGTACGGACCCATTAGAGGAAATTTGGGGTCTAAAATGGGCCTTATAAGAAAACGTGCCAAAATAAGTTTTTGTGAGTTGGAATTCAAGAACCAATAGAATTTCAATAAAATAAGTCAACCATAATGGTTGAATTGACATATTTGTCATTAAAAAAAACTACTTTTTTTGTTTGTATTTTCGACATATCTCATTGTGTTTTTACTCAAATTTCGATCGGGAGAGCTCTTTGGATGCAGAATTTGATTCCGCATCCGACGAGTACCCACACTGCATACTTTTGACGGACCTCGCTACCCCAAAAACAAGAAATACCTGAAAAAACGTGATGATGACATCATCATCACGTTTTTTCAGGT